>PTEX01000053.1:2969694-2993763 GCA_003342815.1 Eudromia elegans | reverse complement strand
GGGCAAGTCTTCCTCTCTCCAGTCCCTTCTCATTTCCCTAGTGTCAGGGACACTTAGGGGCTGCCCTTGAGAGTTGTCAGCCCTATCTGGGCTCTGTAGTTCCTGGGGACCAGCCCTAGCAGAGAAGACTGAGGCAAAGAAGGCATTTAGTAACTCTGCCTTCTCCACATCCTCCGTTACCAATGCACCCTCCCCATTCAGCATCGGACCGACATTTTCTCTACTCTTCCTCTTGCTGCTGATGTATTTGTAGAAGCAAAGATGTGGTGATTCTGTAAAGCAGCAAGAGGAAAGAATGAACTACTACAGCTGCCATAGCAGTGGAGAGGAAAAAAAACATCAGTGTGACTGGAAAATTACAGAACCATAGGAAAATCTCAGTTGTAAGGGAGCTCTGGACCAATACTCCAGCTCAGAGAACRGACAACTTTGAAATTAGAATCCAGCTGGGTTTTGCCTATCTACAAAGGTGGAAACTCCACAAGCTCTCTGGGCAAATTGGTGCTCATGGTGACTTCTTTTTCCTGATATCTAATCAGAATTTTCCTTTCAGATATCCTCCCAGAATTTGTCTACTGCTTCTTGTTCTTTCACTGGGCAAAGTGTGAGTTTGTCTTCTCTATACCCTCCAAACCTTCCTATTTTGGTAGCTGAAATCAGCTATAAAATCTTCTTTAGCCCACTCTTTTGGCACTGAACAAACCCAGTTCTCTCAGCTTCGTCCATTATGTATGAGGCTCACTCCAGTTTGTTGGTGTGTCTTGTACTGGGGAGCCCAAACTGGACACAATACTCCAGATGTGATCTCACCAGCCAGAATCCCAGAGGAATAATTCCTTCCTTCAACCTGCTGGCTACAATCCTGCTAATACAGCCCACTATTAGGCTTCTTTTTCACAAGGATGACAAAATCGCCCCTGAGGACCCCCGGGCCTTCTCAGCAGAGCTGCTGTCCAGATCCTCATCATTCAGCCAGGCTGTACTGGTGCCTGAGGTTGCAGCCTGCGTCTGTCAAACTTTAGGAGGTTCCTGCCAACCTACTTCTCCATTCTGTTGAGGTCCCTCTGACTGGTAGCCCTCCCTCCGGTGTGTTGAGCATGGTCCCAGTTAGGTGTCCGATACAAAATTRCTGAGCATGTGCTCAGTCTCAAACTCCAGGTAACTAATGAAGACATTCAAAAATTTTAGTCCTATTATCAAACCCTGAGGGTTGGCCACTTAGCCAGTCAGCTCATCCTGTCTTTGGGACTTTTTTTTCTTTACCAGCCATCAGCAATCTTCCTTAATCGACATGACACTTGAAAAAGATGATAGAGAAGCTGCCTGGCTATGACATCTACCAGCTCCCACAGCATCCTCAAAAGAATCCTGTGCAGTCTACTAATCTTGTGTCTATTGAATTTGATTAAGTGGTCCCCAATTCTATCTTACTCTACTAAGGATAAAAACTCACTGAAACTGGAAATTGCTAACACATGAACTGAACCTAATATATGAAAAAGGAAATAAAAATGAAGGTCAGCATTTTTAAATTAAAATAGGTTACTATACTGAAGATTTGGACAGTAGCAAATATCTCATTGATCTTGAAAATAAAATGGTTGGTGAAATCATTAAATTTATAGCAGGAGGCTCACATAATTACCAAATAAATTGRAGAACATAGTTATGAATCACTAAGAAGATATAACAATATGAGTTTCCAGCATGAGAATGGCAAGGTCAATTGTGTTTTCTGTGAGCAATCATACGCTACAGCTGCCTCCTGAGTGGGATAAAAGAGAACTGGTGAATGTATTTTATATGGACTTTCACAGCCTTTTGATAACACCACTCATAAATTGCTGGGAAAATAAAATTAATCACAAAATGAGAAGAACAGTTCTGTTATCTCTTAGAAAATGGATAAAATGACAAAGTTGAAATACACGGTCCATTTTCAACAACATGAACACTTACTGACCCTTGAATTTGGCTGTAATGATACTGACTTGGCTGAAAATATTTTTTGATGGTTTGGGAAATACTTGGGAGATTTTTCATATGTCTCAAAAGTTGGCAGGATTATGGAAGACACTGAGGAGCTCAAAAGAATGTAACTAAATTGGCAGTATTTTGACACAATTTCCCTCTAGCCAAGAGCAAATTAATGCATACTGAAAATAATAATTTTAACGTCTTGTACATATGGCTGGATTCTGAATTCACTGTGTTTTGACAGAAAAGAATAGTTGGAGTCTATGATAGCAAATCATTGAATGTTTCTCTATTTCGGAAACAGTCCTCCCATGGCAAATTGTGTTTCTCTCCAATAAAGTAGCTTTACAAAGAGAAGACATAGACAAAAAGAAAGGCTCTTAAATGTAGATAAAAGAGTAATTAGAAACACAGAATTGTCCTATATATATAAACAGTTCCATACAAAAAGCTAATGAAAGAAAAATATTTAGTAAGAAAAAATAGAACTTAGACTGCGGCAAGTGGACTAATATATGTAAGGACTCAGAAAAATGATTCAGAGAATTTATATCAAGTGCAAGAAAACATATAAGCAGAAATCTTAAAAAAAGTAGAAATAARAGAAACATTTAAAAGAAAGATTACCAATAATTAAATAACCTATGAAAATATTTGCTACTGACCATAACAAATACTAGGAGATAGAAAAAAAATTAAAATGTATCAGCCACTAAACTTGGTGAAATCTGAGGGTTTGTGCCTAAAGATTGCAACCAGCTGTTTTCTACTGTCTTTAAATGAGTGACAAGCTTCTTTGCAAGTCTCCCTCAGTAAATTGCCATTTGTGCCTTGACTTTGCTGCAGACCCGTTCTGCTCTGAAGCCTGTGTGGCTCCGAGGACCCACAGGCTGGGCCAAGCACGTGCTGTCACCTTTCACTGAAGCTTCAGTTTACACTCCCACAGTATTTGAATGAAGTCTAGTGCCAACAACTTCTTYTTCAAAGAAGCAATAAAAACGTAAAAAAAAGAAACCTTTCAGACACATAAGAATGTAGAAGTGAATTCACTTTCAGAGCATTTTAGAAAACATTTAGTTTAGCAGAGGCAATCTATTGCCTACCCAGTTTGTATGATTTAAAAATGCACCTATTACCTTCCACAAAGCTCTTTGCAACTTAGCACACTAGCTTGCAGATAACATTAATAATAGTTGGGTTAGTTAACAGGAACTGCTAGGCAATGTTTGGAGTGCATGATACTCCCTACTGCTCACTAGCACTTGTGGCAAGTGAAGATTGAGGTATAGTCCTGAAAAGTGATTGATTTGATGCTGGGAAGTTTTGTTGGGTCTGATTTGTGGACCACCTACAATGACATTTTTTTTTCAAACTAAAGAGTATTTTCTTGAATGACAGACAYTTACACAAATAGATATTAGATCTGCATAAACTTATGATATGTTTTGAAACATAGTGATTCTGCAAAAGCTTCATCATACTTCCGGAGTGTGATTAAATAAAACATGGTTGTCAGGATTGCACAGGAATAATAAATGCATTTGTAGTSGAAACTAATTTGGACATTCTGTTTCTTACTGTTGACTGGTATCTCAGTACCGTGTGATATGTCTGGAAAAATATGCCGTGGGGCAAGACCACACTCGTTTTCTTATTTGTACGACTTTCAAGGCCACATTTTCCCCTTTATCTGATTTGAGGACATCGTTTTTCCTTCACAAAAAAGAAAAATTGTTCCTATTTTGTCATGGACACAGGTCATTGCAGCTCTCCAGATAAACCAGTTGTCAGCACCAGAGAGAAAGTGGATGCGTTTTACTGATGTATACAGTATTTGTTGATATGGCAAGGAACATGCCTGAGCTTCATGAGTGTGTTCTTTATGAAATTTACTCTGCACTTTTGCACTTGGGCATCATGTGGTATCATTTTGGATTTTAAAAACATGGGGGAAATGGGTTATCTCTGATATACCTCAGTGGCAGAAAAGGGTAGCTTTTTAAGGGAAAAAATGCAGCATTCTACAGTGATGTTAAACATATCTTATGTGTTATAAGATCTATAAAGCTGATAAAATAACTGTTTCCAGGAATTCATATTCTGATCTGGTAATTTATTTCCAACCTTGTGATACAGAACAAAGAAATGCTGCTGTGGAAATGCAAGCTAAGATAGTAGTAGATTTTTAGATATAGATCAATTCAGAGATATACAGAAAAAAAATCCCAATTAGGCAATTTCTGTTCTTTCATTACATTCCAGGGTGGCTAAAGGGGCTCTGCAATTATTCCCAAAGAAAAATTTTAATCTGCATCATAACATGGTCTCTTGGCACTACTTTATGCAAAGAGGACAGGTTTAATTGTTCATCAGCRTCTATCTACCTTATAACAAGAAGCTCAGATTAATCTTGATTTTGTGTAAATCTTAGATATGGTCCAGGGCCCAAGAGAAAAAAAAAATCTATATACAAACCTTATTGTTTGATCCCTGGCATTTTTTAACCATGTTATTTTCCCCCTTAAATTAAAGATATGAAAAAGTAAAAGATGTCCTGATATTTATTTTCCACATTAGTCTTTTCATCCGGTTGAGCTTCATGGGAAGGTTGCTCCTGTATTGCAGCATCAGGGTGTGCCACAACACTACTGTTAAGTTGTGGCAAGAAAGGCTAAGAATATTCCTGAGATATGGAGTGACTTGCCCAGAGCTGAATGGAAGAGAGGAAACGGCGTGGTCTGGATTTACGGTTTCCTGTGGGATTCCCTGCAGCCACACCTTTCATGAAGGAAGGGGCCACATACCTGTGGCACGGGGAATCTTTCACCTTCATCTATTCCTCGTGAGCCCAGGGAAACCTCCCCATGTGAAACGTGGGGAGGTTTTTAGTAGGAAACATGCCTGGCACGCTGTGTGAAGGAAGTCATCCACCGGCAACTGCTGARCCGGCATTTGTTCCTGGTGTTAGGAAGTGTTGTGGAAGAACCTCTAATGGAACCACGCTTCGTGGGAGAAAAGAGGAATCGGAAAAGAAATGTGCCTTGCATGAGAAGGTTGGAATTAGTGCCTATATTGTCCAGCATTCTCAAAAACCTTGTGGGGTCTGCAGCACCAAGAGATCCCCTGGCTGCATCCACAGAAGTGAGCAGGAGCAAATGTCTGGCTCCTCCAAGGGGCTACGCTATGGGGAACGAACTGGGTGTGAGCTGAGGGGTCTAAAGGACCCTGTTCGTAGCACAATAGCAGCAGGACAGGTAAGTGACCTCCCAGCTAGAAGTGAAAGCAGGGGAGCAAACCAGGGCCAGCTTTGCTCTTCTTCTGATTTAATACACAGAGAAGCTCTAGGATGATGGCAGAGCATTTCACATACAAYGTGCTAACGGCCAAATGGCTGTGACAGCTCCTTCGGGTGCTCTGACCACCACAGAAAAATGAAGGCTCCAGGGCTGTGCACTTCCCTGCCATGCTATGGCCAAGGTGAATTTTCACAGGACCGGTTCAGGTCCTGTTTAAAATGGGTATTTTGAGGGCCTAAATGACGGTCACAGTCCTGGGTCCCACAATGGAGCCCCTAAGCGTGCCCTCCTGCCAAGGAGAGCGTCTTGCTGGCAACGTCCGAGGCTTTGCGTGGAAACGGGCCTCGGCTGAGCGAGGTTCACGTGTGCCGCCGCAGGGCTGCAGCTCCTGCCCGGCACGCGGGAAGAGCTCTCGGGCCTGGCACCACGTAACGGATCAGAAACCCCGGCTCTGCCTTCTGCTTTCTGATGGTGGTTTTGATTCACAGCTACATTGTAATTACACAGGAAATCCAAAYTGGAAGGTATGTGGCAGGGAGAGGTGCTTTTGCTTGTTCAAAAGCGTTTCACGATTCTGTGGGTGGTCGCTGAACCTGGAAGAACGCCCGCGAACGGAGCCGTGGTCTGGGCCGGGCCCGAGGCCGCTCGCCGGGGCCGCCCGGCATCGCGCTGCTCTCACCCAGCAGGGCCTGCAATCCTCCCCTCCTCGGGAAGGGCAGAAACAGAGTCACGGGAACCTCGGAAGGAGGCGATGATCTCGGATTTTTGGAACTGCTTAGGACTTTCTGGGCAGGAAGAGTGAGGAATTCTGTATAAGGCACTTTGCAAAGGTAAGCCTGCTTGCCCAGCTGCACCGAGTCCCTGTTACCCGCCTGCTGGGCTACACCCTTTGACATGAAAATTCACATTAAAAATGAAATTATGTTTATCTAAAAATCTGCCTATCCAAAGGCTTATTGCAGGTCTCTAGAGATGTTCAGATAATCAGATTGCAGCAATACATGCAGAAATGAACAGGGGCTGCAAATAACCTCAGAAATGGCACCTTCTTTTTCAGTCACATAGTCCTGTCACACGTCCAGTCCAATCCGCCTGCTTTGCCCACGGAAGCAGGGTTTTGGCCTGGCAAGCGGAGCGAAGGCTCCCGAGCTGCGGCACAGCGCCAAGCTGTCAATTAACTCGTGATTACAGGAGGTTTWGTATCTAGCAGCAAGCTGCCAGGCCAGGGTTTGCTTTCCTTCTAGTCCCTGTCACCAGCACAGCTCTGCTTTTCCAGCTCACGATCAGTGTTGGATGAAAGCTTAAAACAGAGCCCAGATGCCCTGAAATTGCCGGTTGCTCCAAAATGCTCCTTCGCTGCCTGTCGCCACCCAGGCTCCTGCTGTTGGTCCTGCTCCCCGCGGGATGCTGCCTGGTCTCCCTCCGCTCCTGGCCATGGAGGTGGCAGCAGATGAGACCTCGTGGCCGTGGGCACCTCCGGGCTGCTGCCGCCYGCACGCGGGGCACCCCGAGCGCTGCTTGATCCCCTTCCAGGCACGCTGCGGATGCGAGGGGCTGCATGGCAGCTCGCGCTCCCTGTCCACAGCAGGTGCTTAACACTGCTTAATGATCACGTAATATACCAGCAAACCCAAGTGATTCAATGCAGAAGGTGCAGAAGGAAAATTCCACATCTGTGTGAAATGCCAGGAGGTACCAAATGGTTTAGATCTGCACGTCAAATAGAGGCAAAGCTGAGCAGTGTTTTAAAATCAAGTCTGTGTTATTTTATTACAGCATCGTAGTGGCAGTGCTATAAACTGCAAGTGAGAACACATTGACAGCCTTTATTTTCAGGTACTTACAATAGTGAAAAAACAAGATGCTCATGGACATGAATATTGTCAGAAAAAAATGATACTTTTTTTCCTAACAAAATCCATTATGKTCATTTATAGCACTGTCGTACTGGGAACTTACTGCTCCTTGGTCAAAATTATGCTGCTGGTTTTTGCACACACTCTTTTTTGCCTTGCTCCTTCCCTGCAGCTCGAGGTGAGGCAGTGAGACTGYACAGATGGCACTGAAGGACCACAGGTCATGTGCACCACGGGTCACCAGTGCTGGAGGCTGCGGCAGTGGGGGAAACCTCAAAGTGTTGCTGCCACCAGGCAGCCCCCCTGTGATTCTAAATGATCTGGTGCCTATGTTTATAGTTACATGACAGAAATCCATTACGTTTTTTCTCCACGTCACCCCCCCACTACAAACCCATGCAGATGGGCAAATATACGTGCAAACAYGTGCAACCCACAAACCAACCTGTTTCTACCTTCAGTAAAACCAATGGCCATTTTTCTTTGGTCCTTCAGTGATGGGTCATCTGGGCTGAGTTATCATTTTAGTGGTATCACTGCCTCAAATGCCGGTCGACTCGAACATCATCAAAAACAGTCCTAAGCTGTTCATCRCAACTAATGATGGCTCTGGATAATTTTGGCCTGTCATCTTGAAGTACAACTGGAGTATGAATTATGGAAACCTCCAGGGAGTTAATGCCAAGTCGTTTGTAAAAAAGACCCAACAAAACAAGAGGCAAGACTATTATATTATAGATAAGTGTCAAGATTTTAAATCAAGTTGATTGCTTAATGATCTGTTAGTCAGAAGCTGGTTGATTGATCTTCTCCAGCTTTACAAATACATTTTCTTGCATTAGTCTATTTAAATGTTAGACAACTCTACTATCTGAACTGCTTCAAATATTCTTGGTCCAGTCTGAAAAAAGAAAGCAAGCCTAGGAAATATCTTGATCATTTCCTATTGCAATTGCATATGATCTTGGTCTTTCAGGCCAAGCCCAAGTGCTGCAGAGACATGGAGTCGGGCTGCGTATCAGGGCTTTAGTGTGGCCTTAACTGTAGCTAAGGTTAAGTTATGGAGCAGCCAGGCATTTTCTGCAGTAAAGGAACATTTCTGTATCTGAAGTTTTGCCATGTAACCCACTGTTTAGCRGCTCGATTTTCTCTCATAACTTAGTCTGCAGGTTTTTAATAATTTTGCTGCACGTCTTCGGTCAGATCTGCGAGGCAGCTCTAACAGTGAGCTCCTACTGAATTTCATACAGTGCGCTGAACCGGGATGTTATCTTGGCTTCAAGCTGTGCCATGATGTGAGTTTTGTGCACATTTTAGATAGAGAAGCCCAAGGACAGGTCAGGCAGCCAAAATACAGGCTGGAAAGTACAAATGGAGCATACCACAGTTGGTTGGATGCCATTTTATTTATTTTGTTAATCAATGCTGGTAGTAAAATCCTTGCCAAGAAGTCATTCAAATTTGATATTATTTCTTTTTGAAGCTGTGGTTCATTAAAGGCTATTTAGTTATTAACATTGAAGTTCCCTACATATAAAGGCTCAGGCTCCAGGCTCCAGGTCAGTCACAAGCAGTTTAATAAGATTCAGATGGTATACAAGCTATCAGAGGGGTATAAAATTCTTCAGGCTTGCAATAACAGCTCCTGTTCCTGGCAGACCATAATATCAGCAAACTCTAGTTCCGCTTTCTGTTTACTGTAGATGGTTCTGATTCACAGTGAAATTGAAATTACACAGGAAATCAAAATATTCAAACTTAAAGGCATGCGACAAAGAGGCTCTTTTAGCCTTCCGAGGATATTTTATAATTCTGGGGAATGAAGGCTTTTTGCAGCAGTGTTTAGCACACTAAAAAGTCCATGTGAAGAAAAATCTGTGGTAGGAAAAAAAGGCAACACAATAAAACCCCTTAATCCACATTCAAAAAATTATGGTGTGTTTAATTTACATTTTCTATTAGTTAAAACATTGATCTATTGTTTGACTTAAAAAAGCAAGATGAGAAAGAGAAGAGCAACATTGCACAGAAACATCTGCAAATGTACCCAGCTCATCAATAACTCTTTCTTTAACCTCTGATTGGAATTTTTGCATAAAAATGAGGCTAAATCCCTCAGTAGCTGCTAATCCTCCATTTAGGGTGATAAATTTCCATGCTGAACTGTACTTGTGCCCATGAAGAGAGAGTCTTTGCGTATCTATATGTATGCATGTATATAAGATACAACTGTGTACATTTTAATTAAAGAAAGCAGAATTTAAAAGAAAAACAGATTCATAGAAATAATCGTGTCCTTTGCTGTTTCGCTGTTTGCAGAAGATGGGATACTTCTGCTTCAAGATCTGTCACACTGACAATGAATTTACAGCCTGGAAAGGAGCCAGCTTCACCACCTACTTATCTCCTATTTAGTTTGCTAGTGTTATTGGCAAATTACGCCAACATACCACCATGCCTTTCATTCTGAGGGAAATGGAAAACTTTAAAGATATTCAATGTATTTTGTGTGAAATGCAGATACCAGTGAGGGCRATAAAAGCTTCAGCAACAAGAAGAAAAGAATGAAAGCTGGCAGAAATTATGTGTTCTTTCAAGCTCTTTCAACTGCATTTTTGGACCAGTGTGATTACAAGGGAATTATATGCTGATGAATATATATACACATGTGCAAGGACATCCAGACAGGCCACCCTTTAACAAAGCACACCGTCCCTGCACCTCGTGGAAGACCCATGTTCTTATTTCGGAGATGTTCTCAAACTAATTAATTCCACACAACTCATATTCAGTAATTACCATTATTATCTCTCTCTCTCTCTCTCTGTCTTTTTTTTTTTTTTTTTTTAATAATGAAAGACTTTAAATTCCACATAAACCTGGCTTCTTTTCCTCCCTCTCTCTCCAAACAYAGAAAAGCTGTTGAATAAGCACAATCTATTCCTTATCTTCCAGGAACTCAGGCTGGTTCACAGTGTAAGCAGCTAAGCTGAAGATTTAATTCATCTTGTTCATTAAAATTCAAATAATTACAAAGCGAGAGATGTTAACTTTTCAGTTATTACAATACAGCTGGCAAATAGAGACCAGTGCACCAACTGGGAGACTTAAAACCTCTTCTTTGGTAGCCAGGTAATTTTATGTAACAGTTTTTGCAGGAATTTAAATCAATACTCCTGAGAGATCTGCTTTATGAAATTATTATTATGAGAAATTGATTTAAATGTTCTTTTTGCAAACTCTGTATATTTCATATGACATACACACAGGGATTATTTTGAGGGCTTGTGGGTGTGTTTCTTGCTGTCTTTAAGTACTAGGTAGGGCTCAGCATTGACAGTAATAACCTACTACTCCTTTATGCTAGGTTTTGGCAGTGTTAATGGGCAATTGCAGTTAATAAGACCAGGTGGGTAGGACTGTTTGAAACCCCTTGTGCTGAGGGAGATGGAGTAGAGTTGGGCTTATAACCTTTGCTAAGACTTTTGATTCCTTTTTCTAAATTTTACTCTCTGAAATTCTCTCCCTTGATACATTTTTCTTCACTGGCTGAATTTCTCACCCCCAAGATTTAGGATGTTTCCAAGAACGCCTAAAAGCCAAATGTGTAGGTAGAAGTTTTGGCATTGCTGCATTTTAAGATATTTCTGCCAAAGAGTTTTTGCTCAGTGGTGTACTGAKCCCAAAAAGCTCCAAATCACCGAAGGGTTGAGGTTGGAARGGACCTCTGGAGATCRKCTGGTCCAACCTCCTGCTCCAGCAGGGTCACTTAGAGCACAGTTCCCAGACCCTATCCAGAGAGCCTKTGAGCACTCCCAGGGATGGAGACTCCCCAGCCTCTCTGGGCAACCTGCTCCCACGCTCAGTCACCTTCACGGTAAGCACCGAATCTCAGCACGTGTGCATCAGCATGATGACAGGAGTATCAATGTGAGCAAGAGCAGCAGAAAAGGACTTTGTTGGCAATAAAATTGGAAATTCCTCGTGCCGCCTTCCTGCCCTTGCTAAATGACCAGCACTCCTCCAGCCTTTCATGAGAGGTGATTAGAAAGAGTTAAATGGGCATGACTGCAATGGAAATTTCTTAGGCATTAATGTTTTCTACTTCTTCTGTATTGAATGCCCTTGTAATAGAAAAGAAAGAACAAACATCAAAAGTACCTTTTAACTTCACAATTCTTTCTAAATTTCTTTAAACTTATAGGCTATACTGCTGGCTTTCAAACTTCAAAGCATGCAGGAGGATCAGGGTCACACAGAAAATTATTTCTTACAGTTTAATAAAATATGCATGTGAATTGTATGACCTGTCAGAGAAATTATTTATGTGTTAATGTAATGTTGTAACATTAATTACACACTTTAATTTCTTCTTCAGTAGCTTCTTTACCAATAAGGACAGTACAGAACTAAACTGRACTTTGGAATACATGGTGTGTCACCAAAGCTTAAATCATTTCAAGACCAAAATGCTTTGTTTGTTTCCACAATGAAACTTTTTTTTTTTTTTTAATTTGAAGAAAAGGAAGTAACAGACCTTTTGTCTTCAGCTTGGGAGATTCTTGGTGGATCTTTKGTCAGACTCACTCTTCCACTGTTGTAGTATGTGCCTAACGCATTTATTTATACTTCCAAAATACTTATAGCATTTTTTTTTGTGAAAGCACAGTTTTTAGTTATAGCCACTATTGTAATGTATTTAATTAGTGAATTAGAAAGGATCGATCCTTTGGATTGGTCAACTAGAGCATAAACTTTCTGCATGATCTTTATGAGTCACCTACTTGTATTCTAGTCTTCCCATTTACAAAACTTGACCCTAAATTAATACAAAAGACTTGAAATCATTCAATGGAAAGTGCTATGGGTGTGAAAAATATTATAAATATTATAAAAAAGTATCATTGTTTTAGTTTTTAACATCTCCTTGGTTACACTTTTCTTCTTATTCTTTTCTTCTTAGGGGGAACGGTGAATAAAAGCTCATCTGGCATTAGCTGTACCATTCACTATGTTGTATGCTTAAGTCATATTTTACTTAATAGTCTTGGTCTCTTTAATTTTCTGAAATATCTCCCTGCTTTGTATGTMAAAAAATTTATAGTGACAATCCTATTTGGGTTATATTTTTATATAAAATTGTCTATTTTTTTTGTGTCAGTGTCAAGTAGATATCTACTAATCTTCTTATACTTCCATAGAATAATCTAAAACCGTATATTAGCCATTGCTAGATGGCATAGATTAAGAGCTAATATATTTTGTCTAGTCAGTATGACACTTTCTTGTATTTGCCCCTGGCATCAGTGGTATCACATGGAAGAGGTTTTCCTGTTGTTACACATCTACCCAGTCTTCAACAGTCTTGCTTAGACTGTCATCATGATGCAGTTAAATCATATGAGCACTTCTGTCATGAACTTGCAGAGCTTGGAGCCCAAATTGACTTCCTAAATCTCCTAACAAGCACCAGGCAGTTACACACAACTAATGTAGAGACTCTGCTATATTTCACCTAGTACCCATACATTCAAGATGTTTTAACCTAGTAGCTACTACATTCAAGATGTTTTAATATCTACTGCAAGACTTTTGTATCATCTGGATTTTTGCTAGACTTGAGATGTGGATAGGGACCAGATGATGATCATCAGGTCTAGATCACCACCCATATGAGAAATAAAGCTTGTCCTGTGTAATGTAATTTTTGAAAATCAATTGACAAAATACAATCTAAATAGTGYTATAGTATCTACCTAAGTAGTGCAAAACACTGCTTAAAAAGTTCAGCTGCTACAAAATAAGTTGAGATTGTTACGGAAATCCAGGAGTCATCATAAGCAAAAATGAACAAGGCATTTATGGAAAATACCATTTAACTTGACCTTCCACCAAATCATAAATTAACACATATGATGCTTTTCTGAGGTTAGGAATAATGTTTAATTTTACATTTTTTCACAGCTTGGCATTTCTTGGAATTTGTGGGAGACAAAGTGGAACTACCAATGTACCACAGGTATTTTTTGGATACTACTGCTGTAAATGAAGTAAAAAAATACTGGAAACCCTAGAGAGACTTTTTTTCCTTGACTTTTCCTTCCATCAGCAGTCTGTGATGCTTTAGATATGTTTCCAGACACCTTGGCTGGATGTGCAAGTTTTGCATTTCTCATCAAAATGTACTGAGTTACCAAATCTCTAGTGTAGTTGTTCACTTGCAGCAACTAAAATTACTTCAGTCATGATCTAGTATGATCCTGTGGCATCTTTGTAAGCCCSTTCCTGGAGACTGCATGGGTGACTTGTATGCCAGGGCACCCTCAAGCCTTCTCCTAGGTAACTCRCAATTCACCTGGTCAAGGTTATTGGTTTTTTTAACATAATGCTGATGCCCACACTGGCACACCATACTYGCAAGCTTGTTTTCCATTTTCAGCTGTACTGCAGTCCAGTCATATGTCCATGATGCAGCTCAGTGTGTTACACCCTTCCACACAGCAAGATATTTCTGGGCATAGCAACAAATCTGAACCCAAGCAGTGTTTTAYTTATTGCCCACCTACTCTGTTTTCCACTGACAATCAAAGCTGAATCTGTACCGCTGTTCTGCTCCATCAGCTTTCCTAATCACATCAAGCCATTTATTCAGAGGACTTTCTAACTATATTTGCATACAGCACGTTTCCTGCCTATTCCTCATTACACATATGTAATTATTTTCACATTGCCTTCCCAGAGGTGATTGACAGCATACAGATACCAGAGATGCTATTCTGCCTCCAGCCAATGCTCTGAGAAGTATCTGGTGTTATAARTACCCTGTTTCCTTGGTTACGTTTAGAACATTTGCATGCCAGCACAGTGCTGTTCATCAGCAGGGATGCTGTGGGTCTGTCCAGCGAGAAAGCATTTTGGAAGTGAATAACCCTTGCATTCTTGGCTTCTGCTTTGAATAAGCAGATGAGGAAAAAATGGTTGTCAACACACGTATAGTGGGAGACAGGGAGACTGAGAAGCTGAGCTCTGGACAGAGTTGGAAGTGAAACTGGGTCCTTTACAAAACTGGGCAAAACAGCTGCAGCAGTGGTTGCAGGAACGGTTCATTTCCAAGTGTTTGGCTCTGGTACCAGCTTACAAATGAGCACAAGATAATTAGGAGATAATCCTGCTCAGCATTGCTCTCCTGGCCACTCCACTACATGCTGTGATGTGGAGTGACAGGACGCTGCTGCTGAGTGCTCACTGGTATTCCTGGGAACACAAGGCATAAGTCAGATCTTTTCCAAGGTGCATGGAGACAAGGGATCAAGAGGAAGTTGCCTATCCATGTAGACAGAGCTAGTGAAGACAGACTCTTTTCAAAACTCTTTTAATAATACTACTACTAGTAACAATAATAATAATAAATATTTATCATGTCCATTTGATGATTAAAGTTTATTAATGTGAAGTAGCAGACCAGCAAGCAATGRTACTGCCATTTACGGACTAAAAGGTGTGTTCATTTTCAAACAGATGAGGAATCTGTAGTTCCTGTTTTCCTTCGATATGATGCAGAAATGTGGCTAACTCTACTCAATGTTCAAGTTTCTCCTTTCTGTAAATGTCTCTGCTTTGTAAAGTGCACTGAAATCCATGCAGAAAAATGTGATGTGAGTGGTAAGTGATAGGTAAGTAACTGCATTTCCAAAGCAAGAAAAATATAAGTGTAGTTTCCAGTAACACGTTAGAAATGGATTGAACAGTAAAGCCATTGATCCACACACGTAGGCAACTGAAGACGACATAAGCTGCAAGCTTATTAAATTGATGTACTAGCTATTTTCCGCAGTTGCTCCAGGACATGAGTTCACTGAGTTCCCACCAGCAAGGTAACTCAGACTGCACCATGTGCTGGGCCCTGTTCACTTTCTGAAGCTCATGCTGGCATCACTAGCTCCATGGACTTCTTCATTTTGTCTCCACAGACAGCAACTGCAAGCTGCATTGAGCTAAACATTGCTCTAAACTGCTGTTATAGGAGTATTAGGTTTTGAATTTTAGTGCCCTGACTATGTCTTTGTGGCATTAAAAGGAAAGTCTGATGAGCTCCCAGTCTATTCCAGGCCCTGGAGGAAAAAAAAAAAAAATTCTTCCTGACCTATCAAAGCAGAACCCTAAAGTCAAAGCTCTTTGTGAAGGAGAAAAGAAGTAACTCCAAGACACTCCAGTGCAAATCCTTAAATTATCACAAGAAGGGTAAAAGTCAATCAACTCCCTTCTACTTCAAACTGGCTAATGGGAAGGGTGAAATTTTACCTATCTATCTCCTTTATGTTTTGTAAAGAGCTTTCCTGCCTTCAGCCTCCTCCTAACTCACAATCTGATTAAATCTTCCACTTAATGAAATGGGGAGAGGGGTTTTGAGATAAGCTCTTTCAGAACAGCAGTTAATGGTTTGACTCTGGGAAGAGTGAATATGTTTTTTGTTTTACAAAAGAGATTCTTATCAGTGTAGAAACTTATTACCTTTGCTAAAGGTTTGATATTTTCTTCACAAAGTAAGTTAAGATGTGGGGAGATTGAATGGCAGTGTGTGAAGAGCCAGTGTTTGGCTAGGATTTTTTTTTTTTTGGATGTGCCCTTCAAACTGTCATTAAGGACAACAAAAACTAGGCTGATGTGTCCAATTTAAATTGGAAAGAAACTAATTTTAAGGTATAGAAGTACAGAGACATTTCCAGTCCTGGCATTTGGCTGATCTGTAGAGCTGGGTTGGCAGGTAGCTCAGCTCGAAGGAGCACTGCTTCAAGCAGCACTAGCTGTGGGGATCAGGGCACTCAGCTGTGGAAATGGATCTGCAGGGCACCGTGATGATACCTGGTACTCAGGGAACTCTCTGGATCCTGAAGAATCCCAAAGGGATTTATGGCTAATAAGGACCACTGCGAGGTGCACTGGAACCCATACAGATATCACACCTGGCCCTGCTTGGGCACTCATCCATCAGACTCGCTCACWCCTTTGGGCTCAGCCTCTCCTTGGGCACTAGAAGTCTGGCTTCCCAAGCAGTACTTTCTTCCCTATTGCAGGTCTTTTGTTTGCTAGATAACTCTGAGATTAGTGGGAGCAGGAACCAAGATGAGGATCCTGGCTCTGTGCAATTTTGCAGAGGTMAGGGCCAGCCTCAGAGCTAAGCTCTGACTGCTTGCAATAATCAGCAGCCTGAAATGGTGTGGGACCTGGGGAGGCTCTCGTGAGACTGACTTCCAAATCAAAATGTTTTCAAAAGGGATCCTTTCTATTTGCTGCATATATTTTTTCTCAGCTTCGAGATCTTCATTRTGCACTTCTTTCTTTGTAAGTGGAAAATGGAAATTATCATGTAATTGCTATATGTCAGAAGAGAATGTTGTGGCAACTACTGTGACATTCTTGATAAAATCATGCGAGTGGGCAGCTGGATACACAGGTCTATGAAATTATTTTAACAGTTTAAAGGCTCCTACCAGACCCCTGTGTTAGCCCCGGTAATCCCTAAARAATATATGCTGCTCTTCTCATGTCTGATACAAAAAGCCCCCCATTTGTGCACATACGTAAATTCCATATCGAGGAAACAAAATAAGCTTTGCCTTGTTTCTCAGGGACGAGGGATGCTCCTGGGTCCCTACGCAAAGAACAGGGCAGGGCTGAGAGGCACCCTGCTATCTCACTTGGTGTGAATTTCAGTGCTATGCCTATGGGCCAGAATGAGGAGAGGGGAAGGAATTCTTGAGCGCAATCAGCAAATATCAGAAACCATTTGTTTGTTGCTGGATTTGTTTTTCAAATCTCCATCAATGAATATATTCATGTTCTCAACATCTGGACTGAAGAACTGTTTAAAACCTGTGGCTTAACCCAAGAATATTGAATTAAATGCAGAAAGCACGGTTCTTTTAACTTTTTTTATTTCTGGTCATGGTTCTCTTAACGTTTTTGATTTCTGCTTATACACAAATCTTTAGTTCCTGGCTGACAGCCCTGGTATGAAGCCATCTGCTCAGCTGAGCACTGGGTTCGTGAGGCTGCACGCGTGCTCGTACGTTACGGCAGCCCTGCACGCTTCTGCCTCCGCGTGCGGCCTCCATGTTGTGCATTAATGGTGGAAGTGGTCCCCGTGGAGCTCTGTGGGAGAGAAGGAGGGGAGGGAAGGGGAAGGGTAAAAGTGGGAGTGGGGGCAATGTGGTGATTCGGGTGCACCTGGGAATCTGAACTGTATTTTGAATGAATTTTCTTGATAGCCAACAAGACACTAACAAGATAAAATTAATCTGATTAAACTTCTGGGTTTGCACGAGGAAATATGGATGCGGAGGGCAAAKGAGCAGTGAGTCTGCACAAGGCCAGAAGACAGGCAGAGCATTTGGAGAGAAAAAAGTGGTGGATTGATATGGAAATGGAAGGAAATTGAATTTCATCAAGAAAAGCAAYCTGGATCTAATACTTTTGCCAAATGGGCAGTCTCTGGAGCTAACTTGGGTTAAGGTTAATGATTGCTATTGAAATCCATCCTTCACCCTGATCTTTGAGACTATACCCTCAGYGGATAAAATCCCTCGGCGCGCACGAGCCGTATTTCTGCGTTTGCCCAGAGCTGCTTGGGTGCTGCGGGCTGCCAGGGGCACAGTGTGCTGGCCACCGGCCCCTCAGCGTTCCAGGCTCCCTTCCAGAAATACATATCCACTCACCACTCAACATCCTTTATAAAATCACAGCAAGTGACATAGGCTACAAGGAAATGAACTTATAGAAATGAATATTGCCCAGGTTAGCTGTTCTCCATTCTAGCACAAGGGGGGCAAAGAGKTTTTTTCTTTTTTTTCATTTTATTCCTCAATTCATTTGCCTCTGGGATATACAGACAGTAAAACAAATTTAAAAAGCAAGGATCCTCYGTGTGTGCATCTACATTTCCCAAGTGATGCTGATTTCTCTGCTGAGGTGATGCTGAATCACAGARGACACTCTGTGCTGTCATATTTTTTATTAATCATCTGCTTTTGACGATATTCAGAGAGGACAGTGAGCTTTGATATGATGCAGTATGGTCATTCTWGGGTTACATTTAGGCACACATATGACAAGCCTCATTTTGGCTTCAGTTTATGCAGGGTCAGACTGGCCCAGCACACTGGAAAGTGGCTTGTTAGTGGGCTCCTGACAAACAAATTGGTGCTCCGGGACAAGGGCAGGGCTCTCCGGGGTCAATAAGCAGCTTGATTTAAGTTTTGGATTAAGTAGAAAAAGATGGAGAAAAGTGCCTTTCTGTGTGCAGGGGTGAAACAGAAAAGCAGAGCCTGCTAATTGCATCTAATCTAGAYGGAGTGATCTATATCCAGTAGATGTTTCTTTTTTTTTCTTCTGGGTAGAAGTCTGAGCAGCACTTAAACCAGGAACACACATTTTTTCTGTCCCCAAACTCAACACCTCTCTTTTRCTCCCTGCGACACAAATATTTATGTTTCCCATTTAAAAAATGAGCTGCCCAGGCCGCCGTGTGTCTCAGACTGCCCTTTCCATGCTCTCACTTAAGAGAATCACAGAACGGTTGAGGTTGGAAGGGACCTCTGGAGAKCATCCAGTCCAACCCCTGCTCCAGCAGGGACTCCTAGAGCACRGGGCACAGGGTGGCATCCAGGCGGGTTTGGAAGATCTCCAGAGAAGGAGACTCCACAGCCTCTCTGGGCAGCCTGTGCCAGGGCTCTGTCACCCTCACAGGAAAGAAGCTCCTCCTCACCTGCAGATGGAACTGCCTGTGTTTCAGTTTGTACTCTTGTCCTATCATTAGCCACCACTGAGCAGTTTGGCCCCATCCTCCCTACATTCACCCCTTTGGTATTTATACATATTCATCAAATCCCCTCTCAGTCTTCTCTTCTCTAGGCTAAAGAGGTCCAGCTCACTCAGTCTTTCCTCATACAATAGATGATCCAGTCCCTTAATCATCTTTGTTGCTCGTCACTGGACCCTCTCTAGAAGCTCCATGTTCCTCCTGCRCTGGGGAGSCCAGAACTGCCCCCAGTACTCMAGGTGTGGCCTCACCAGGGCTGAGCAGAGGGGCAGCATCACCTCCCTTGACCTGCTGGTAACGCTCCTCCTGATGCAGCCAGGAGCCCACTGGCCGCCTTGGCCACAAGGGCACATTGCTGCCTCATGGTTAACTTGTGGTCAACCAGAACTCCCAAGTYCCTCTCTGCGGAGCTGCTTTCCAGCAGGTCAGCCCCTAATATGTCCTGGTAACTAAGACTTAACTAAGTCTATGCAACAAGTCCTGACTCTGCCGCTGTGTCTTCCCAGCTTGTGGACACGCACTGTCCCAGCTTCCTATGGTGAACCCTAGTGCTGTGTCCAACCGCTTCCCTCGGACAGACCATTTGCTTGGTGACYAGGTTGAGGTACTAAGTGCAAGGTGCTTTTTTGTTCTATAAGCATCCAAAAAAARCTCTGGGAAACAGGAGGCAATCAGGTGTGCACAGGGGCTGGTGAGAAGAAATGGCCCTTAATCAACAAGGCAGAYATCAAATTTAAGACTATTTGTAGGGAATAGAGCTGTCACAAAGTTAATGCTGCTATTTCATGTGATTTTTGTTTGTTTGCTTTCTTTCAGATAATTGCATCACATATGACTGACAAAACTTGAGGGGCAGCTGAGATTATCTGCTAAYCTGAGCATCTCGAAATTCAGTGCCAATTCAGTAACAATGAAGAATCTAACAATACTGTGGAAAACTAAATAGCTAGTCTAAAAGCAGAAAGCAAAATGCTATGGTTTTGCCTTAAGATAAATATTTCTGCTTTATGCATGCCATTAAAATGTATCCCCTTCTGGACAAATTAACCAGTTCTGAAAAACTGACTTTTTTGCACTCCCTAAATCTTTCTTTCTTTAATGACCTCTGAGCCACRATTTTTGCCTCTGAGCAATAATTAACCACTCTGCAAGTCACCACAAGTGAGTCAGAAATGAATCACAGAAAAAAAAAAAAAGAATCTGTAGAATTAATATAGTTTTAACCAAAGTAAGCAAACTTATGCTGCCACCCTCTTGTATTTTTCAAGTATAAATGTTATGAAATTTTCAATAGCTTTCACAGTTCTGCCTAACAATTCTGGCTGCAAAAACTGAAAAGCCTGAACCACGAAAGGAAGCCTGGAATGAACAGAACTGTCCTTGAACACACCTTAAAATAGTTTACACTTATTATCCCAGCAAAGCAATACTTGCTTTGTGTAACCTTTTTTYCCAGCATCTTGCATAAAATGATGGGAAAATATGCAAATAAGATTAAGCATCTTGCAGTGCATTTGATCATATCTTGCAACATCTTAGGGGTGGAGAAAATAAGAGGAATGCCGTCATCCCRTTTTCCCTCAGGTTTTCAGCTCACCAGCAGAATGTCTACACAGGGAGCTTAATTCTTCTACTTATGCTGGTACCAGTTGGGAGTAAAGCTATTCAAGTCAACAAAACCTCCCTGAGGCATACAACGCTCAGAGAATTGAAGCCTGCACATCCTATCAGTTTACAGCTACAAATCTTTCAATAAGTTTATAGTAAACCTCCTTCCTTCTGAGCTATGACCTTCTTTGTTTAAGGAATACATAACAATACACTTGCCATGTTTGCTTTACAGCAGCTTATACAGCAGGAGATTTTATCAGGAGCTTTTCTCTGACAGCTCCTTTGCCAAATGACAGGCATTTTGTATGGCCAATATTGCCAAATTAAAGTGCACAACTTTACCGTATTTCATCTTTTTTTTTAATCACTTTACACCCACATGTGACATACCACGCTATTTAAATTGCTGCTAAATTTACTGGGGTAAGATTCATTTAATATGAATACTGATTTACAACTKTTCTCTTTTTAGGAGAAAAGGAGGATAAAATTTTAAATATTAATTTTGAAGTAGGAAAATTAAAAAGTTTTTACACTTCTGAGTAGTTTTTTGGAGTCTGAGAATAAATACTGCCTTTGACTTTGTTGTGTCCAAATCTAAGTCAGTATGAAACAGATTAGCAAGAGTAGAACTTTTAATGCATTGAAAATTATATAGATAGTCTAAACAGGGAAGAGAGCACAAAACCTGAGATACACTAATAATGCTACAACTTCAACTTAACATTGCACTTGGCTTTTAGACTTCACAACAGCATTATGTTCGTGTAGGCTGAAAATACTTCTAGGTGATATCTTGATGAAATTTGCATCTGTTACTTTCACATCTGGAACAACTATAAGGACCACCATGAAATTAGCTAGTTTTATGTCATAATAACTAAAATGAGACTTTTGACTGCTTAAATGACCTAATACAAAATAGGGCATTGAGACGTATTTAATGACATTCAAACGGCATGATCCAGTATCAGTATTCTAATCTGTATGCATGAATATATATACCTACCTTGTATGTACCTCCATGCGCATAGCGTAGAGTTGTATTTATTACACCTATGTTAGACCACTTCTCTCTATGCACTTCCTAAGCCTTGCAGAAGAAATAAAACACAATTACGAGTTATTGCAGAGAGGTTTCCCGCCCCGGAGAAAGGCCTTATGGCACTCAGCACCAGTGGGAAATGACTGGAGCAGCCCAGCAGAGCGCCCCTCTCCCCTGGGAAGCAGCTCAAGCTGAGACACGGACCTCGAGCTGCCTTYGAGCACCTCTGTGCCCAGCTTGCCAGAGTGTCTCTGCCCTGCTTGGACCTTCCCAGGGCAGATTTTTTGCATCACCCTTGCTTTTTTACCCTCTAAGCTATACGACAAAGGATAAACACCATGCAGGAGGCCTCGGCATGGCCCTTCTGCACAACCTGCAGCAGRTTTCCCTTCCCCTGGCTGCTCCCACTCCTGTTACGAGCAGCGATTAGCGGGGGCCGGGCCCTGCTCCCCCGGGGTGCCCCTGTGCACGTGCTGATGAGGCACCTCCCTGGCTCTGCGGAGCCCCACGGGTTGTGCTTCTCCCTTGCTCCTGGGGTGGGCTGGGGAACGGTGAGCCTCGCCTGCTGCGTTTCCGCCAGGCAGATGTGCTCCCAGATACCGGCTGCTCATGTGGGTCCCTCCCAAGCCTCCCATAGAGCCTTATATCTGCCCTTGTCTCTTTTCCACCTCGTTTTCCACCACTGCTCGCCTTTTAGGACGTGAACTTGAGGAATAACCGTGTTTATGAAATAGATCCAGGCACCTTATTCCTCACAGAAGCCTCTGGAGGACCGTGTTCTTGGACACTGCACGCCTCCCCATGCTGTTCAGAGGAGTGTTCAGACTAATTGCGGCTCCTCCTTGGCTAGTGTTGCTGCCCTCCTGCCTGCAGCTCTCTTCTAGCTCTGAAAGTCAAGGACAACCCAGAAAAAAACAAACAAAAGGAATGTTTTGTTGGCTTGTAGTTCAAAATAATTACTTCGCTAAGACCTCCTACCAGCCTCCATGATTAACTTTTGGGAGGGGGTTATTTCCTCAACTCCAACACGTGTGCACACACTCCCTGGGAAATTTGTGACTTAACCCAGAGACACAGCGTGACCCTCTGCTGGCACGGGTAATTCCCAAAGAGGATTTCCAGCGTTCCTTAGCGAGCTGTTCTGAGAAGGCTGCACGCACAGCGTTACTTGCGATGATAACAGCACCCAAAACCTTACCGTTATGTTTTAAGTTCATAAATATTTCAGTAATAATTTGTGGCATTTTGAACTCACTTCTTTGCACACCTAAAGACGGTTAGCAACAGACCAGTGAAGCAAAGGGCAGCCCCGGCTGCCCTGGTATTCCTATGTATCTCGTAACATTGGCTTATAACATATGGCTTATATGTTGGTGGCACTGGGTGGTGGGGCTGAAGTAAGCTCCCCTGTACAATCATGAGAATCAGGATAACAGTGACTCCCATAGCTCCTTCTCTTTATTCTACAGGGTAATTATTACCTGTTTACTTTAAAGCAGAGTTGATGAGATATCAGCCATGAAATATCAGAAAGGAGATAGCGGGAAGTTCAAGAACTTAGCAGGAAAATATGCAAGAAGAGTAATCAAAAAAATCACATGCTGTATGAAATCATCCGATCATCTTTGTATATTAGTGTCAATGGTTCAAGTAAGAAATTTAGGCTTTTCCTCCTTCTCCTATCAAGAAAGTTGCTTGCTAAAAAAACAGGAGAAGATTTCTTCCCAGCCAGGCTCATCTTCAGGACTGTTCTGTCTAAGCAGAGGCTTTACTGGATTTCTACTACCCAAACTTTACTTTTGGGTAAGCACTGAATATTAAGGAGTGTGAATAGGCATATACCTGGCAGTAAATCTGGTATTTTTATGGCCTCAGATTGGACCCTATTGTGTTAGGTAAACATAAAGTGGCCCCAGAGATCTCATAGTTTAATATGTAAGGGGAAAAAAGTGGATGASATGAAAGTGAGGCAATATGACAGTGTAGGAAGGAGTATAAGAGCAATTCTTACCTGTAGCTCCTCTCATACCTACCCACAGCTAGGTACTTTATTATATAAGATATTGTAGTGACTTGACAAAGCTACACTTAAGGATGGTGTCTTGTCCTCACAGCTTTTACTGTTTCCTGGCAGCTTTCCTTATTTGTACCATATAGCATCCTCATTTGTACCATATAGCACCACACTGCTGTGTAAATAGGGAATGGCCTCACCATCTGCCTTGGAGGTGGTAGGTGTTAGTATGTCAGYAGGATAACTGTAGACAGAAACAGTATGTGAGTCTGATACACACTGAAAACGGTTAACAGAATCCAGCTACGAGTTCATTGAAACATGCAGTGGATTGCGACTAGTTCAATGAATTATCTGGTGAATGGTTTTGGACAGTGAAGAGGCCCGCTAACACTTCAAAGAATCAAAAACAGAGAGAAAGAGAGAAAGAGAGAGAGAGAGAAAGAGAGAAA
>PTEX01000053.1:2879817-2969374 GCA_003342815.1 Eudromia elegans | reverse complement strand
AGAAAGAAAGAAAGAAAGAAAGAAAGAAAGAAAGAAAGAAAGAAAGAAAGAAAGAAAGAAAGAAAGAAAGAAAGAAAGAAAGAAAGAAAGAAAGAGAGAAAGAGAGAAAGAGAGAAAGAGAGAAAGAGAAAGAAAGAGCTGAATGTGCAATTTTCAAGGATTTTTTTTTTATCTTAAAATTTTGCTTTAAAATAAATTCCACATTTGGTAAGACCAGTGATAGTGTGCATTTTTCAGGTAATCAATCAAGCACACATTTTGCTCAGTTAGGGATTTTGATCTTATTAGATTTTGATGRAGTAGCTATTAAAGATCCTGGTTGCTTATTAGCAATAAAAAGATGTATTAAATAGATGTGTAATGCTGATGACGTGCCATTTCTATAGCAGAGAAAGGAAAGCCTCTGGAAGAGAGGAAAGAAGGGGTCCAGAGAGCTAGAATCACRACCAGGAGTCCCATAAACTCTACTGTTAGTCTCAGAAAAGGTCCTGAACAACACTGTAAAACTCTACAAGAGGGACACTATTTCTTAGAGTTTTCCATATCTAAAACTGTGATAGCTCCTTTAATCTCTGATTAAGAAACGGGGTCCACAGARCATCCTATTCTGCCAGCTGCAAAGTAGGCATATCACACGATGACAGGAAAACATCAGCTGCATTTGGGTCGACTTCACACTCTGACTTATTAAGCCTTTTATAAAATAAAGCTCAAAGATCTTATTAATATCAACAAGGTGTGTTATAGTCGCTCTTAATGGCAGGCATTAACCTGGTCATGGTTTGCTGCTTTCGTTACAGCGCTACCAGGGAGCTGGGCTTATCATTCTGTTCACTGTGCTCTATCTTTAGTGAGTGCAGCGAATAGCTGATTTGGTCTCATTCACAGCAGCAAAATGATATTTCAGGATTCCAACTTTCAGGATATTATGAATTTCTTCTGCAAAGCATGGATCTAAGCCTTGAGATACTGTGGCTAATCAATTCTATTAATTTCTTGTGGAAGCAGTAAWATAAATTTTCTGACCTCTGATACAGTTCTCTACTTGTGAACCAGCCAGAAGGACTGCGGGCACATAACAGACTTTCTGGTAAAATAAAATAAAGTAAAATAAAAAAWAAAGAGGTAATATTGAGCTAACATTATAAGTTTAGGGTTAAGTTTTGATCTCAGTTGAGAAAGACATTTTAGTGTCCTGTTTGTAGGATTCAGAATCTCTATTAGGGATCTGCATTATGGARCAGATGGAGTGATTTGGGAAGGGAATACTACTTCAGAGAAAACAAAGTTACTCCAAAGCTCATCCACAGCTTTCAACCACTTGTGGAAGTCTAGTGTTTATTCCAAACATTAATCAATCTGTCAGTACGGAACAGACCATACAAAGCACACTGTAATTTTAAAGAATAGACAATAAATTTAGGCTGCAATTTCCTAGAAAAGTAAACCTGTTCTCTTAAATCTCAGAGGTTAAAATATTTTTGTATAATATTTCATGATACTGTTAGATTTTTCCACCTGTGAGTGAGTGAATTTCTCTTAAGAGAAATCAGACTCCTTAAGTTTGATTTCTGCTTCCCTTATAATGAATGGCAAGTTTCAGTGGGACTTGTGAATGCTCAAAACCTCAGAGACTCAAACAAATAGAGAGGAAAACCTGCCAGAGTAGTGGAACTTAATGACTCTAATGCCTATTATGTTGGAAACTAGGCCAATTAACAGTTTAACATAATGATGGGACACGCAGAATGGTCTCAGGGCTGGCTAAATKGCTTCGCTTCAAAGTCAGGCAGAATCCACATCTGGGAAGAAGCAATGCCTTTGTCTGCAGTTGCCCTGAAGTGAGTATTTAAACAATTTTTATTTTCAGAACAGCTGGGGAAAAAACTCAAGGGACCCGCTATGTTTGAACCAAATCTCAAGGTGATCTATTTCAATGCAGCTAGTAAAAGCTGCTGTAAATATAAGGAGATCAACGTGCCTTTCCAAAAAAGGGGCAAAAGAGGTAAAAAGGAAAATAAAATAGTATTCCCCCTGCCTTGCAGAAGTGTGCTGGGTGCAGGGCCCGGCAGCCTCGTGCAGGGGGCCGCGCTCGGGGAGCCCCGCGGGGCCGGGTCCTTCCCGCTTCCCTCTGGGGCACCCGCTGTCAGGCACATCAGCACCTCCAGGTAYGGGAGGCACGGCAGGAGGACGGAGRGAGCGGAAATCCCAGTTCACATTCGGCTCAGTCTGCAGGTGAGCCTGCCTCCGCTTGAGCTGCTGGCTGGCTGCGCTGGCTTCACCTGCRCTAATGCGCGCTGACGTGAGGCACCTTCCCATTTTGCTCTGCTCCTGCCTCTTCTTAATGAGGCTGGATGTTACTTCATGCAGCTGTTTCAACATCATAATTAGCAGGTTTTTCTGGTTCAGAGAGAAACATTTGCCGCATATAAAATTCTGAGGAAACCTCTGCTCTGTCACATTTTTGCTAGAGAAGCAGTAAGTCCTGCTTGATCTCTTCTGCGTAATTAACATTATCATTTTCCCCTATGCACTTATATAGCGATTCATATATCCAGTCCCACCGCTSTTTCTGGGAGGCTGTAGGGGAAACAAGCACCTCTGCACTGAGGCTACACCGAGCACGTTCTGGGTGCTGCCCTGTGTGGCTGAGGGTGCCGTTTCCCTCCTTCCTGCTTTGCAGAAGGAGAAATTGAGTCACAGAGAGGCCAAGTGCCTTGCAAAAGCTGGGCATCAACTTCAGATCTCCCRAGTGCCAGTTAAGGGCCTTCGCTGAGGAGCTGTCCTTCTTTTATGGACATTACAGCRTGATTTGCAAAGAGGCTTACGGAATCTGCTTATTCCAATCCATAAGATTTGAGCACCTAACTCCTTTAGTTCCTTTGAAAATCCATTTGAAAATATTTTTTATCCCCCTTTTTTTTTTTTGTAGAAAACACTGCCTTCTCTGTTCCCCAGTTAGGAACAGTTACCCAGTTACCTTCTGTAAAGGTGGATCAAATTTTTAAAAATATCTGTGTTTCTGGCTTGGAAAACAGCATGAARGACTCAGCATTTGACTGTTGAGTGGACTCTGTGTTTAACTGCCTTTGTTGCCACCACATTGTGGAATTACACTTGTTCAATCCCATATCCTGACTCAGAATGACTATACTTCTTGCATAAACAACAGTGTTGTCTTCCCAAAAGCTGTGCTAAATTTCAGTTGTGTGAATATTTATAGAAAACAAGCAGGCTTGCTGATAAATATTTCCATTATTTAGSAGCCAATGTTCCAATGGGGAGATGCTAGAAATAACCACTGTACTCTGCAGCTAGCCAGGAATCAAGAARCGGAGGGAGCGAATCAACCAGAGAGCCTGGATTTTACAAAAATGGGATGAACATTGACTGTTTTGTGTTTCCACTTTTTGATTSCAAGCCACAGGAAAGCAGATGATTTCCTGAGTGGATGGAAGAGAAGTTGCTGGGGAAGCACAGGGGCAGCCAGTGAAATGCACGCTGCTTTGGGCACCCAACCAGCTCCCCCACATCCTCCTCATGTCCTACACAGACCAAGCTGGCTTAGTAGGACTTGAGCAAATGTCACAGCCTTTCCTTTTTGCATTGCACTGCAATATATATGTGCAAAACCTTGCCTCTTCTTGAAAATATCCTTCAGGGGAGGGGAGCGGGATATCTATATTCCTCTGTTTGGCAGAATCTCTTTGACATCTCCTTTCCTCTGCTGTCATGCTTCTGTCTGTGTGAGGATAAATGCACTGCAACTGGAAAAGGGAGATAAATAGCGTAAGGAGAAATCATTATAAACCCCAGTGCTTGAGAGGTGCATTCTCGGAAGCRCGCCAGTCATAAAACCTGACCAGCCCTGAAAAATAAAAATCCCTCAAATAATAATATAGGATCCCCATGGACCATATTCTTATGCCTCTTCCACAAGCATGGAGCATTAAAAGATTGAAAACTCTTTTTCACTTCATTCTATGCAGGCTAAAAAACCTTGCAACATGCTCCACATGCATTTATAAAGTGTGGAATAAAGGAATTTTCCTTCTTGGGACTGTGCACAAAATGAGACTTCTCCCTGCAAAATAAGATACAAATAAAAGGAATAGGGAAGAACCAGGGTATAGAGGAAGGCTAAGTATTCCTCCCAGCCCTCCTCTGAAGGATAAGCTGGAAAACCAGAACTGATGCTTTCTTGTGTGTTCCACAGAGTAGTGAATGTGCGTGTACATTTATATGTATATGTGTATACATGTGCATACACATGCATATASAGCCATATGAATATGCACACATACCTATTTTTATAGATATAAAAGCAAAKCGTGTATCCCAAAGCAGGAAGTAGCATCATAAAGGCAGGCTTCCTTTCATTTCCGAGCGAATTTCCAGTGCACAGCGTGTGTGAAACAGTGYGGCAAAGCTCTGGCCACCCAAGACTTGGTGGCTCTCGTATGCATTGTTCTGCGGCGCTCCCGGCCTCGCTGGAGCCGGAGCGCGGGGTAATAGGGAACAGCCTCCTCCCCGTGGGGCTCTTGTGTGCGACTTACACGACGCGTTTGTGAAACATCCTCCCCCGCTCCTATTAGCAGAGACTGGCGTAATGATTTTCTGCCTGTAGTTGTCTCCTCAAGGAAACCTTGCCTATGTGCTGCTATGCTCATTACGCTTTACAGTTTGAGTTCACCTTYGGCTTTGATGGGTGATTTTTATGCATGAGAAGGATGCACTTTTTTTTCGCATAAATTGTTCCCCGGGTTCTAAAGGAAACCACACTTACCACTGAGTCACCCCAGTAACAAAACCCAACTAGCACAACCGAGGTTCTGCAATATCCCCTTGCCCGCGTTGGTTAAAACACTCCATAATGCTCAAGCGCCGTGTCCTGCTGATGAGCTGCTGGCGCCCGGCTCCTGACTCGTGTTCGGCTCTGACGGCGGTTGCTGGCACGCAGGATGCGAGACCGAAAGGAGGCTTGCTCCAACCTGCCCCTGGCTGACTGCTCCCAGAAATCCCTGGGGATGCTCTGCCTCCTCCCTCCCCCCCCACCCCGTGCCCGTGCCACCCCGCGGCTGCAGCCAGCTCGCTGCCAGCTCGGGCTGCCGTGATGACAGTCTGCACCTTGCTGCTGAAGCGTTTTGTAACCCCCAGAGAACGCGCTCTAACTGATGTGGTACGCTGACGTGTTTCTTCYGAGAGAAGAAATGTAAAACAGTGGATTTTTATATTATTTTATCTATCCATCTTATAGGTAGGGTTTAATTACACCTTAATTATATTTTCATGAGTTGCCCTAATTTCTTGCTTCAGATTAACGCTATTYGGATCACACCTATATGGATCTGTTACTCATGACATGACCAGTCTGGCATTTTTATTATTCTCCAGCTTTATCTCTCCTCCTGCATCAAGGCTGCTTTTGCTAGCAGCATTTTTACTGCTGTAGTTAACTTCAGTTCGGGATTAAGATCACATTTTTTTCTGAACTTGATATAAACACTGAAGAAAACACCGTCTCTGTACTGGGGAGATTATGTGTTAGAGCGACCTTTCAGTATCCTCATGCATCTTTTGGAAATGTTCTCAGCTGAGTCTTACTTTATTACTTTCTGCCCACATTTGCATCTTTGACGCTCCCACTGTATTATTTTTATGTCTTCCTCCTCCTCCTGCCTCACTGCTGTGTATTTATTAACATGACCGCTCACGTGYCATTGCCCCAGTAAGTACCTAAGCTGCAATGTCACTAGCTATCGGTACTCAACACTCAGACACTTCACCAACAGTCAGCAGCGCTCCTACCCCGACGCGGTGGTTTTCATGTTTAGAGATACTGTACATCATGGTCAAATACACTTTRTGTTGATACTGTTGGCCTTTTTTTCCCCCTTAAAACCACAAAGCCATGTTGCAGTGGACATTGCTTTGTACATGCAAKCCCACAAACTTCTCACTTCATCACGTGTTTGATCTTTTCCCTGAGCTCTCACCAGCTTCACAGCCACAGTCAGTGGCTAACATTTCATTTCCATTGTGCTGGAAGCGCCGATTTCTCTCCCCACTCAGTTACCCTCCTCTGCTGATCATACACTATTGGACTTCTTCAAGTTTCCTTTGAGACACCCAAAGACTTTTTCAATCAATGAATCACGGGAAAAGTAAGTTCTCTTTTTAGCTACTAGCTGGGTAGCTGGTACCATTGTTTGTTTAAGGACTGCCAGAAGTTCCTCTTAAACCCTTAGTGAAGATGGTGGTTTATTGATTTGTTCATTGATTCCTGCCCTGTCATCAAATCTCTTTTGCAGACAACAGAAGAATTATTATTCTGGCTCACTCTGCAAGGAATACAAACCTGTATTTGGGCTTAGAYGCAGTTAGTTGGTGTTAGATATGCTGCTCCTTAAATAATGCGATAAAAACAKGACAGTACTTCATGTTTATCCCTGACTATGAATCAAATCCGAAGATKAAATGCTTCCAAAAGTCATTCTAAGAGATTTTTTCCAGTGTCAAAAACCTACTCATGCATTTAGCTGATGAACTGCATTCATCCTGACTATACAAATGCTGTGGACTGAGGTTAAAAGAGTGCATCTTCCTAATCAACTATAAAAAGTCTTGTACAGCTCTTTATATTTCCTTTGTTCTTGGCGACTTCTGTGCCTAAACACAGTTTTCTAATATGCATTTTTAAATTAAAAAATCTAATTGATTATAATATCAATTATAATCTGGGTGACATGCATTTAGCAATAATCTTGGACAATCACTGAGGTAAAAACTATGATGTCAAACCATCTTAAGTAAAAGAAATCCTGCCAAGGCAGAGGTAGGAGTCGGCTTTATAAATCTAAATTTRGTAAGTATTGAATTGTTTCAGGCCATGCAACACAACGTCTCGCAGTGCAGGCACTGTCCTTATTGACAATTTTATTGGCTGTTTTGGAGACCWAATCACTGCAAGACCAGTACACACTTTTTTAGCAGAACTTGGAGGACACGCAATATAACAGTGGAAAGGCCGAGGGGAGCAATGTCTAAACTGTGGAAGAAAGCAAGAGAAGCTGTGGAGTTAAGGGTCAAGCCAGGRGAAGGAAAGGCAAGCTGGAGCTGGGCAGAGGATGGTGATTTTGCATCAAGCTCCTCAGAGCAGAACAACTTGCAGAGTGCCTAATGCTGCATCATCATATAATGACTAAATGATGATGGAGAGTTGAGTGCAAGCAGCTAAGGTCTGGCCACGGGGGTGCTTGCAGGATCCTGCATGCAGAGGGGAGCCTTCCCTGGGGTACCRGAGTCCTCATGAACCAGGCAGCCCTCCCTCCAGCAGCAGAGACGGCCCCCGTGCACTGCTTGCTTGGGTGGCTGCTCGGGAACCCCATTCATCATCCCTTTTATTATACCACATAAAGTGTGTTCTGTCCGTTAACACGTTCCACATCTGCCTTATGTCTGAGCTAGCAGGACCCTGTTAATGACAGAAGGGCTTTGTGAAAGTCCCAAGCTCAGACCTGGTTCGTAAGTAGTGGGGTTCAACACTAGAGCTCACCCCTCCGGACTGCAATTCAGGATCCTTCAGTCCTTTATAAGATGCTATAACAAYGGTATCCTTTGTGGAGGAGAGGATAGAAAAGAAATTTGTAATACTGCGCATATTTATTAAGAGAAATAAAGATAAAAATTAAGAGAAAAATCTGCTTCGTTATGTTTGTCTTCCATTAAAGATGCACCTGGTGCATAAAGGTGGAATACAGGACTAACATAACTTTAACAGCACCCCTGAGATTGCAAGTACAATTTACAAATACCCCTTTGATATACTGCTCCCTCTCCAWTGTATGGAGAAGTGCAAGGTAGGGAAACAATAAATTACAAACRGCAGCAACACTAGGGCTTCTGGACTTGAACTGTTTTTTTCAAAGCCAAACTGGGGTTGAATTGTTTTCACATAACTTCAGAAATGGATATTTGAAGCAGTATTCTGGAATCCATTCACAGACTGTAAGGAGAAATGGGTACTTCAAGTCTGTGAGTCACTTGTCCTACTTTAGACATCAATGCTGGCATAAGATATGCCTCTTTCTCTGCCACCAACTAGATTAAATGAGGTAAGTCCTGCCTTTGGTGTCTCTGAATCATCTTCTTCATCTTATTTTGTTCTGGAGGCATTTTACTACCTTGGGAATTGCACTGAACAAAAGTGCAGTTCAAGTCTCACCTCACATGGGGCTGAAATCAAACTAATATGCCCTGATGGACCACGGCTTTCTCCAAAGGGAACCTGCTCAGCTTCACCKCTAAAGCAACTATTCACCAACCAGGCACTTTACGCATGGAAAGCTGAAAATACACAGTCGTGGCCTGCAGCACATGGTACCATGGCGAACATTCGGGAAGGGCAGGATTCCCATTTATAAATGGWATTTGATACCCGTGTTGTACATCTAAACTCCCATCACGTCAAGACAGTCAGTGGAGTTTAAAGTTGATTGATCCTAAAATAGACCACATGTGAGGTGTGTGTAATGCATTGCTTCGACAGAGGCATTTAGTGCCATTAGAGCATCCCAAAGTGAAGACGGCAGGACTTTGGCCTCGGAGGCGGTGGGATGCAGCACTGTGTAATAGCTGATGATGATATGCAGGTGTCCTGCACAACCCAGGGCTGCGCTACCCCTGCTTAGGTAGCAAATCCTGCCCAGTGCCTCATCAGCTGAGCCCCTCTGGAGACGGCATCGACTGCCCTGCTGAGATCCCCACCTCCTGCAGTGGTAGCCGGGGCTCGGCTGAAACGCAGAGAGCTCCCTACACACACGTGAACTCGGTGTTCTCCAAATGCAAGGAGAGTCCCGCCCTTGATGCCTGCTTGGGGCTCTTTAAAGCATAGCAGAGGGCTCTCCCTCTGCATTCATGCCACCTCACCCTGGGCTAGGGAGAATTATCAGATGGGCAGGCTCTGTGGTATCGAGCCTGGCTGCCCGTGACTTTTATTTTCGCTGTTGTAGCCGGTAGGAGCTCCCTGGAGCTAACTTTGCTTCTTTCATACATGCAAAGCCAGCGTTCCTGACTCTAGACATCTGTGATTATCCCTGTAAACTGATTTCTTTTGTCACTGAAAGTGGCGCTCGTTTTGACCAGGGGAATGCCAGGTACCATCAATGAGTCATTAACTGTCAGTCTCATAATACAAATCTCAAAGACTTTTTTATTTATAATTAGACACATTCTGTGGCTTGGAGATAAGCGCTCAGATCTGATAATGCACTAAGGCGATTTATCAACATTTATGCACCAGTAGGGTTGCACCGAGAGCATGACTTAACCAAAACTAACCTTCCTTACATGAACAATGTGAAACCATGGTAGGTGTAAATGAGAAAAACACTACTAGGCTGTAGATTTAAGCTCATCTTAGAAAGGATGAACTCATTCTATCTGACACATCCAGCTGTGCAAACAGCAGTACAGAGTGAGCTGTAGTTAACTTCACTAATACATGGGGATTAGAACAGACCTTGTGCTACATATAAATGATGCCTCTGCTTATAAAGCACTTGAGTTTGACAGAGGGAAAAAAAGGAAATTCAGTGGGAACACAAGTTATTTCTCCAGCTGTTATGAAATAGGATTGAATTCTCTGAAGGTTTCAAAAGTTAATTCTTATGCTTGTCAATGGCTTTGCCTTTCTGGAGCAGAATTCACACAATATGAAAATTTCCACAATATATCAGCCATTCGGAAAGACAGCAAGGACCTTAATAGTACTATTTCTTCATTCCTGTGGCACAGAGCATATAATGTTCCAGTGCTATTGCCCTGCTCGAGTGAGGGATCATTCTGGCTGGAACCTCAGCACCAAGCAAAGGGAAATGAAACTCTTATCCCTTCTTTTGAAACTGAGATTATGCCACAAATTATATTCCGACTTTGGAGATGAGGGTCTCCCTTGTTCAGCRGTGCTTCAGGGAGCACTGAAATCCTGTTTTGCTGTAAGGCAGTTGTTGAAACCATTAACGTGATTTTAGGAAGCAATTTTTTTTTTCAACTGATGACTTCAGATCAAGCCTGTGCATTTGTTTGGGCTTGCCAGAACTGCAGTGGGTGTGCTATGTCATGGAGGGCTCAAAAAAAAAAAAAAAAAAGAGATAAAAAAAAAAAAGAAAAGAGCAAGAAGATCTAGTTCAGCTGCCATATGCAATGCCAGATGTTATCTATTAAAAAAAAAGTCTCTTATGAAAACTTTCTAAGATTTCAAAAGATAGATGTAGCACATGCTGTTTCCACTAGAATTCCCCCTTTCTGYGCAGCTGAAGCGCTGCCGACATCTCGTTAATTTATCTTACTGCGACTATGCTGTATCAACATGTAGAGCTAACCTTTGTGTCCAGAAAGTTCGCTTTGTGAAAACATTTTCTTGTGCTCGGTTTCAGGCTCTTTCTTGCTGCTTTTTTTCCATTACATCACTTTCTTTCCCCCTTCAGCCAGAGATGTGGGAGACCATTTCCCTTTGGAGCGTATGCCAATGTTGAGCTGTTGAAACAGCAGGGGAATGTTATAAATCTGGACAGGGAGCTGCTCTTCATCCTTGAAGGCTGAATGCTTTGTGGCCGTTGCAAGTAAAGCTGCTGCTAACCTCTGTGACCTTGCCTGGACTCAAGACACAGATCTCTCAGTTTGGGATGGAAACCAGCACCATGCTAGCACACTTCCAAAAATGCTGTTACGGAGTGACCTTTCTAGGCAGTGTTAAATATTAGAATGTGTTTATGACATTTCAGCTGCCCCCTCATCATCCATTTGGACTATTTTATGTCTGCAAAGGTAGAAATAAAAGTAGAAATAAAAGCTGTTGTGAATGTGATAGCCAAGTTGTAAGGGTTTCTTCCCAAGTTTTTCAYACTAGAGCAGTTTCAGATTCCCTACCTCTGACAAATTCAGAACTCCACTGTCCCCAGAAAACAAAGGTACTGAAAGTTGAAAAAAAAAGATGAAAGAGTCATCCTTAGGAACTTTTCTATACCTAGAAATGTTGCAGATATAACTTCTGCTGTTTTTTTTGTTTTGTTTTTTTGTTTTTCTTTTTTTTTCAGAGCAGGGCTCAGATAGAAATGAATGGTTTATATTCTTAGTATAGGATGCAACACTTAAAAGTTACTTCTGGAAGGACCTGAAAAAATAGACCCAATATTTTGACAGGTCAAAAGTTTTGGTAATTTCTTCTAAATGACTGATAATCCATGCTTGATGATGGAGAGCAGTTCTAATAAAATTGTTCAGATTTCCCTGAGATACTTCAAGATAAATGATTTTCCTCCTTTTTATTGCTATTATTAGCAGATATGGACTAGACTGATATGAAGGACAAAGCATTTTTATCAGAAGTGGTTATCACTGAATTTTTTTTTAATTTGGAAAAAAAGATTAAAATAAAAGTGAAGATATTTTTTATCAAAAAAACCCTAAAGCTATTAACTTGCTTTTCCAGTTTGCAACTTCCTTATATCTCAGTACAGAAATCCAACAGTCCCAGTGCATGTACCTCATGCCTAGAGTTTGACAATACCTCGTCAGAGTCTTTTTCCACTCTAATGGGGAGGGCACCACCATCTACCAAGTCAAGATCAGAGCAGTCATTGTGGGCATAAAGATTTGGTTCTGGACCTTCCAGTGAAGAACGGGCAATTCATTGAATCCGGAGTCATTAGTAGTCTGGAAAGGACCAGTGCTGTTATTCACTGTAGAGCTTCCTGGATGGGATTTCTACTCTACATTTGATAGTAGTCTTTGGTTACAGAGATGAAAGTTGTTCTGTGTAGACGGACTAGACTCTTCTGCCTGCTAAGGTCTTCATGGCATCAGCCTTGGCATCTCTGGATCTGGTCTTGCAACTATTGCAGTACAATCCAGCAGTGCCTCAGTTTTAAGAGGGGGTATGGAGCATCTAAAATTCCCATGATTGGACGTTAGGGAATTCTCTTCAGTCGAAGAAATGTGCACTCAATGAGGCTGAGCACAATTTAGCTGTCCACTTCCTTTGTAAAGGCTCTAACCACTGACCAGTAGGCAAAAGGCAGACCCTAATGAAGTAGAGTCCTTTTACTCTTCAGGCTTAGTGAAGAAGTCTACTTGTTTGTACATACGTATTAAAACTTTCATATTTTCTACATGAAACATGTTTCTATGCTAACCGGACTGGAGCAATGTCTGGAGGCTTCTTCATTCTAATATGGTCAATGGATAGAAGAAGCTAGGCAAGAAATGCCTAGCTTCATCAAACAGGGTCCATATGATTAACATCCAGAGGAAACATGCCCTTCATCTGCACGTCCTCATTTCTGCCATCACTATTGGGAGTGAAAGTAATTACACTAAATGGAATGACTCACCAGACACCTACATTTCAGTCAGTTAGAGGTCTGAATGAGTAAAGTGCATTCAACACAAGAGCTGTTGGTCTGTTAWGTACTATTAACCAAGTATGAACATTTCTCCTCTTTCCAGTCCAATGACAGTTAACCAGTGGTTCAAATCCAAATTGATTTGGTGGAATGTTGCAGGTATGAAGATAAGCTCAGGAATTACACAGTAGGATCTTGTAGGAAAACCATTTAACGTTTGCTTTTTGGTTCATCGAATGTATTCTAGCTTACATACATCTCCTGTGCTACAGAATTGATAACTTCATCTGATGTTTATGAAGCCAGATTTGAAGATCATTTTGATTCAAAGGATAATATTTGATTGTAGTTTCATTTTCATTCCCCATCTTTTTTTCATTCTTTCAAAATTTTGCTTTGAGATGAGATTTTTACCATCAGACTTGCTACAGTGTTTTTCATGTTTTTGTCAGAATGCTTGTCATAACTTTGTTTGCAATTAAATTGTCATTCTTTTACCTGTTTTATGTTCTTTTCCAGGTTCTCAATGAAGACTGCTTTTTTTCTTCTTCCCCTCAAGAAAATCTTTCTTCTAGTTTTGCAATAAGCATCACTCTGGAGTTGCCTGCATTATAAATCTGGTATATAAATCCATGGTAAAGGACGTCAGTTCTAATGTTTTTAGTACCAGGATAATCTCTGTGGTGTCTTAAAAAACTATGCCTATAATTTTCTAGGTTGATTTATCTTGTCAAGCACAGTGCCACATATGTCAGACATTTTTAGCATAATAACAATGGTATTCACTGGAATGGACTGAATTTTCAAGGACAAGTGGGGATTCTTACATCACATCAAGCATATCTCTCTGTGCTTTTTTGCCACAAGAAGGTAAAAATCAGTACAAATAAGGACTAGATCTTATTATATTATGATTTCAGATTAGCATATAGTTTATATCTTTCCGTGTACGAATGCCACTGGATATCCAGTTATCTAATGAATATTCTGATATTTGAGCTAAATTACTTTGATGATGATGCTACATAGGCTAGAAATCTTGCCAAATTGTTACTTACTGTTCTTGGCCGAAAGTGCCATCGAAAACTTTTATAAAGCAGCCTGGTTTAGTTTTCCTAAGTACGATGAGCTCATCATGTGGAGGGATAACTGTATCCTTGCTTTCAACTGCAGACTGAAGTAATTGTTGTTGGCATTAGTTGCTCCCTCAGTAGCGTGCTATACATCTACGCAGAACACTGACTCAGCTTGCATACAAAATGCTAACAGATACAGAACCTCACAATTTAAGTGAGTTCATGAAGCACGGTCAAAGAAGTATTCCATTTATTTATTGGGATTGCTACACTCTCATGTCGTCCATGAGATACTAAGAATTATTAATGCGTCTAGTCCTGGTATTTCAGGCAGCTGTAATACTGTATCATTTCAGTTCTCTGACTAAAAATTCTAGATAACAAACGTTAGAAGACAGATTGTTTGAATTTCACAGCCATTCTTAGATCACCTGGTATTACAGATTTTAGTCTTATCAAGGATTTCTATTTACAGACTCTCTGACTTTATGAACTGTGAAAAAATGTTCTGCCTTCTACTGGATACAGGTTGGTCTGTGCCTATGTATTCTGGATGGTAGTTTTTAGTGGGTGTTACCAGCTGGAAGTCATTAAACTGATGCTGAAATGTACAGAGATGTTTGTGCCTCAAAGTAGTGCCATAGATGCAATAGATGAGGGATGGAGACAAAATTCCACCCATTTATCTGACAGTGGGGCATGTTAAAGAGAAGACTTTTCTTGAAATGTAGCTATTGAAGTAGAAAAAATCTAAACCATAAGCAAGATCAAAAATATAATATCAGAGATGACATATTTCATTGACTCCTTCCTTATTGGAGGGAAAGTAATTTTGCTGTCAGAAAGGGGCATTAATTTCAAGACAGGTACATTTATGCTCATCATATGAATTCTATTCCTGTAGGCCCAAGTCCTCTCCCACTGAAACAAGCAGTTTTCAGTTAAGATCTCTGGTTCTTAAAGAGGGTATTATTCAAAAAAGTGGGGCAGACTTTTGATTCTTCTTATACATCCCTTTGGTTTGCAATGGAAGAGAACAAAACCCACTTCCTTTTGATATTTTAGGGCTCACTGACTTCCTTTGCTCACTAGAACATGCTGCTCTTAGAGAGACCAGAGTCAAATCCATAGAGTTGAGAGTCCAAGCTCAGACAGGATCAGCTGTTTTCAGTTTAGCCACATAAACCATGCATATTCGTGTACAGCATGTGTGGGTATAGCTCTCCTACTCAATGGCAAATGTCTGTAAGTCTCCTTGGCAGGGAGCAAGAGAACTAAATATTTAAATGTTTCTCAAATGCAGCTGCTCAGAAGAAAATTGGCTGTTAAACCKTGCTCAGGAATGATGCTGCCTTCCACAGAACAGGAACTGAAGGTTTTCAAGAATCATAATTTAACTCTGGATGTGTTCAGTGTGAAAGAAGTTAATGTGCAAATAGAATACTTGTATGACATTCAAAATCTGCTGGAAACCTTGTTAGAAATAAAAAATTGGAGCCCCCTTCTAAGCACAGTGGGGCTGTAAGATTCCTGGCTGCTAAATCATGGAAAAGAAGAAGAAATGAGAAACTCTTTGGAGGATAAACCTGTTTAAGAAGGATTAAAATATATAAACTGATTCATTCAATTGGGCATATCTACCAACTCTGCGTGTGCTCATTCTATGTCTGTTAACTATTTCTAGCTGTAAGAGATACATGAGCTCTGCACCGGCAGCGATAATGGTAGCCCTGCATTTTACATGCTGTATTCTCTGCTCCCAGGAGCTACACCTGTATTAAAACCGTGGCTGTACAGACCATATCTGTGCTGTACCTGGCTGGTCCTGGGCAGGACTTGGGCAATCCCTGAAACCTCGCTTCATTCTGTTCTCACTGCCCTTGTATTCAGCCTTTCTTCTGATGACTTGAGGCTGATGCCAGTTTACGTGAGGGCTCCTTGACTGATGATGTTGAAATAATGTTATTTGAGGGTAGCTAGGGGACTGGCCCCATAATTCTGATCCATCCATGCTACAAGTTAATATGCACTTGATGAATATGCAGAACATTTCCCTAGCTAGCTTGTCCTGAATCAAGATCCAAATACTTTTCTGAAGATTAACCATCAGTGCATGATGGTTTGCATTGTGAGTTTGCATTTGAAGCTACACCATTATCCCTTAAATCCTCAAAATGTCCCTGAAATCCTTCTCACACCGTACACTGCAAATTAGACATGAAGCTTCAAGGCAGAAGGGTTCTTGAAATTCTGGAGTAGGTATTTATAAGCATGGCCTAAGTAAGCATCGCTGTCAGCAGTTGCCTAATCAACAGAGGAGGACTTTAGGTCTTGCCCAGCAGGTAAGCAAAGTCAGATAGTGTTTCATGGACATACACTTGATCTGCAGCCCCAGAAGAATCTAGMGCTTACCAGTGGTTGCAGAACATGTACAGAGTGTCTGCTACAGAAATAATTTGGTGTCTGATTGCCATTTAAAGAAAATATAGGTAACAAAGGAACTGTGGACTGATCTTGTGTCTAAGAGTATCACGGAGACCAGACTGACATTGCAAAACTGCTGGGACATTTGAGTTATTTTCATTACATGAGAAAATCCAAGCRAGTCTGGAAATCTGGGAAGTCTTTTTGTCCCTCCTGAGAGTGTATTTAAGAATCTTTTGAGACAGATAGTGTCTCACAGACAGTGTTTTAAGTATGGCCTTGTGGGAGYGTTACGGCCCCCTCATTCTCTAGAGCAGCACAGTAAGCTGAGGGTGGGAGGGAAGGGAAGGCAGGCCCGCTCATGCCTGAGCTCATGCCTGAGCTCATACCACACTAACCTGGTGTCTACCACACCAACACAGCTGTGGTTTCCTTGCAACATGTGTCCTCTTTGTGACAAAAGTGAGTGCCAGTATATTTAAACTGCTATTCTGTGGTGGTAGTGTTTGGCATCCACTTTTCTAGATGATTGTATAAGATATTAGGCAAAGATGAACAAAGCTCTTTAAAYAGAGTTCTCCTGATTTGTCAATGAAGTTGACATTCTGAAGAGCAGAATCAAATCCTAAACACTTATTTTTTGAACCAATATGAAGACAGAAACCCTGGGTTCTAAGGCTCTGAATCAGAAAAGCATTAAGCACCTGCTTAATTTTGAGCACCGACTTCAATGTATTTAAAGTTAATCAAGTGCTTAAGCTTTTTCCTCTATAGGGATTCTTTCCTGCATAAGGGCCTAAGAGAAAATAGATAACTATAAAGAGCAACTGTAATGAGCCTGCATATGGGCCAAAGAGAAGGGGATTATTAATGCTTTCAGGTTCAGCAAGGACAAGGGTTTAAATATCAGCCTCCTACAGAGAGACATGAAAGACTCTCATAAATGTGCTAAATCGTATCAGGTCCATTTAATATAATTATGTTTAATAAAAGTATCTTTGCACTATAATAATCAGCCAGGACAGTAGGTGGACAAGTCAGGCTCTGGAAACATAATATATTCCTCTTACTTGGGTTATTCTCCTTTCCATTGCACTTTCTAGCACAGGTCTCCAGTAAACAATAAGCTAAGTAAGTGCTTTAATCTCTTGGAAAATCTTGGAATTGCCTTCAGGGTGATGAAAACACAGCTCCATGACACAGTTGAGTTTGGAAATGAAGAATGAGGTTCTCTGAATCAGAATAGTAGAAATGGCTGTGAGAACAGTTCTTGTGCAACCTCTGCTTGTGGGCAATGCTTCCAATAATTTGGTAAGAAAGACCACAGAACTGCAAATCAGAATGTAACTGAGCTCCTAGCACAAAACTAAAACCATGGCTTTTATCAGGAAGGTCTTTCAACACTCTTTATTGTTGCTCCCTGTCTCTTCTTTCTAGCCCTTTTGGTATAGACAGAGAAGAAACACATCAGTATTCATTGTTTGTGACCCCAGAGGACAAATTCAAGTTGTTGATTTTATTGGAGCATTGAATTTTAAACGTGGTTTATGATATGTAAGTGCTGCAAAGATCATTTGTCAAAATAAGAACACTGGGGAACCTTGACCCCAAACCTCAACAGCATTTATTATAATCACTTTATGTTGCCTAAACATCTTGGCAGAGGGTCTTTAATACAGTGCTCCTTGATTTTTTTTGACATTTGGAGGTAGGGGATGTCAGCTTTTATGTCTGAAAGCTTATATCAGGATTTTTTATTTTAAATAGGTCAAAACCCAAAGCACTCTATGTAGGAAATGTAAATGCAGAGTCTGAAATAGCCAGCTGAGGTTTTATAAAATCAATATATAATTGATGAACTATTGCAAAACCAGTTTGATGTTTCTTTGTCTTATGAAAAGACAAAAAGGCATAAGCAGAAGCTGTCTGTTTTCTACTGACTGCTGAATTTTCATGCTTCAAATTAAATCACATCTTTTGGAAGATGAACTCTATGCAAGCTTTGCCAAATAAAGTGAGAAAACACAAATCTTTCTGAGTCATTCTCAATTTCTATTGTCTTTATTTCAGTATTTTTTCTTATCTCAACTTTTATGTTAAGCAGTAAAGGCCTATATAAATAAAATCTAATCAAATAGATTAATAGATAATGGGATGCACTGTCAAGTACAAAGACATCTTTCTTTTTTTACTTCCACTGTAGCCATGGCATATGATTTCAGAAATTTCATTTCTTGATTATTTTATCCAGTCTACACTTAACCCATGGAACTTGGTATTTTAGGGTACCAGAGTATGGATGTCTTCCGATTAGCAAGGAAGCAAATTAATGAAAGGGAAAAAGAAACATCACCACAAACATGCAGATATARCCTCTAGTTAAGAAATTCCCTAAACTGTGCATTATTACAAATGAAACGCAAACCACAATGCAGCTGCTGTTTTATGCACATCATAATCTGTTTATATGTTTTATATGCTCATTCCTTTTAAGACCTGATACAATCCAATTCAACACAACTTCAATTAGTACACCAGTCAAGCAGGGCAGGGATATCTCATGACAGCTAGACTGAGAAGGGTCTTCAAAATTCTCTGAAATGGAAGTACATAAAGGAACAGGAAAAAAAAATCCTTTCAGGAAGAAATCATACCTTTGCAGCAAGATTACCTAGATCAGGAATTGCATTTCATAATTTATTTTAGCATTCTTTTATTCAAATATTCCATTTTTGTAACTAACAAAATATCTTCCTTAGCCTGTGTTATGAGCACAGAGATAAATGTGGGAGAGTGTCCCATCTACTACAACCAGAGCCAAGCACTAGCCCTTACTAACAACTAGGTCAGCCTATAGGCAGAACTACATCCAGTAGCCCCTCCAGGTTAGTAAGGCATGGGTRCTGTAAGACTTTACAGTAAAATATTTTTCTGGTTTTCCACGCTTTTCTATTTTGTGAATATGACAGCAGTTGGGAACAGAGATTCCTCCACCGTACCCTCCTCAGGTCTGCAGTGCAGATGTTCTGGGAGAATGGCTTCAGGATAGAGGAATACTCAGAGGATGTTATCTGTCAAGTAAGAAACAGCGGAATGTATCTTATTTTCATTTTTTATTTTTTAGAGTCTGTGTTCAAAATATTCTCTCTGCCTTCCAAGCAAGTAACAAGGAAAAGCATCTGATCTAACCAACACTGACTTTTTAGTATTACTTTTTAAAATAAAAAGAATTCCCATTTGTATTTGATGACTGCTTCCCCACCACACTCAGCCAGAGAATAAATTGAGGAGCTGCACTTCCTCAAGGAATCCAAATCATTTAAAAAGTAATAAATTAGGCATATTCCCCCAGGACATGTGCATATTATCAGTCAATAAGAAGGATTAATTTAGATTTCAATATGTTATGCTCTCTATAATCTGCGCTCCTGGTGCACATTAGAGAGTATTTTGCCCCAGAAGATTAGTCCACAATGAGTAAGTTTTATCAGTGTTCATCTAGTCTCCGAGAAGGATTTAATTTTCTCAGTGCTTTTATAATGAAATGATTTCTAAAATCTGTTTATGTATCTAAAAGGTGATCCTCYCATTTTGAGTAGATTATTATGTTCCCAGTTTTAGGAAAAATTGAATATAGGATGACTCACTTTCTTTAAGATATTCCACCATGTTGGACATTCTCAGCATGCATACCTGGGCTGTGAGCAAAGYTTTCCTTAACTTGCTTTTCAATGGCATTTCAGACCACGTTCTCCAAAGTCACCTAGGAGCTTTCACAGGTAAACTTCATTCCTCAGGTTTGATTTTGCTTGTCTGATGCTACCAAACCGTAACAATAATTGGCTTATTTCTACCCTCCTCTCTCATTTGGCTATGTTAAGGTGACAGTCTATTTTATTCCTGTTTTATAGATTAAGACAAAGTAACCTGCCCAAGATCTCACTGAAGGCTAGAGTCAAAAGTGTCAAAGCCCAGTTAAAGGGAAAAATACAGGTAGCCTTTTAGCCAAGCAAGTGCAGTGTTGCTGTTGTCCTTAGCAGGCCACAGCTTTGTGTCACACACACAGTATGGAGCTCAGCACCCGCGAGGGTTTGTCTGAACTTGCCGTAGCCCACCTGGAGGGCTGCTTTAGCCGGTAATACCAGTTACCTAAGGACCAGGTGACCATGGCCTGTTTGGGTTTAGCTTTTGCCTAGCTTTGAACAGCTGTGTGGTGTAACACCTGCTAGTACATATATATTTTAGTAATTAGCAGACAGTGATAATAAGTGGTTATTCTGTGCAGAGCAAGCCACCTATCACCCAGGATAAACTGTAGCAGAGCGGAGAACAGCCATGGGACAACAGCAGAGGTCTGGCAAGGGTGACACCAGAGGCCCCAGGATCTATAAACAACTCACCCGCCATCCTTTACTGGTCAACAAATCAATGCAACCTTGGGGGCTGTGTAAAACCAATCTTAAAGGTAGAAAAGAAACTAGGAAGTGTAACACACACCATAGAGTGGATGTATGGGTATACATGGTCTTGGAGACAAATGGAAAAAGAGAAAAATGCAAGGAACTGGCAAACATAGAAATGAGCTCAAGTGGATCCTCATGAGTCTCCCTCATGAGGAGGGAGACCACATCTTAAGTGCCAGAGTCATACTCCTCCCAGTAAAGGACCTGGGACCTAAAGACTGATGATATTAGACTAATGTCTAAAGGGTTATATACTAATATCTAATATATTAATTAGATTGTCTAATGTCTAATATATTATATAACATGTATTATAGTATATTATATTACTGCATCCCCCTGCCCTACTACCAATTAGGATGCTTGGGGCAGTGGGAGGGCAGGTAAAACACCAGGGAAAGGAGTAAAAATCAAAAGGTTTATGTGTATGTCTCATTTTCGGTGTGTTGTGCTTTTTGTACTGTTAGTACTGTACTAGACTAATAATAACTCTTTGATGAGACTGTTATGATTATAATTAGATCAACAATAAATTATTTGCTTTACATATATGGTGTGCTTTTTTCACCCCTAAAAGATTCTGAGCATAACAAATGGCAATTCAAATAACTTGTTTTGTAAATTGAAGGCAACAAATTGACAACATAAACAACAAATAGGCACAACCCGAATGAAATGTGGGTTTTTAAAGCAGTGTTAGCTTGTTTAAAGAACCAAAAACCTGCTGCTAAGGACTGGTTTGCAACAATTGTTCCATGATGTGAGTTTCTTGCTCTTTTCCTTCTTTCCCTGAAGCCAGTCAGAAGAACCAAACCATCCAGGACCTCTGCGTGGAGGGCTGCCCATTACTACCTGTCTGAGAGCTTCTACTGCTCAGTCACTACAAGGGCCAACGTCTCAGGCTGGTATTTCCTGGGGCTGCGAACCCTCACATGGCCTCTATAAACTAGTGGCAAAAATACAGCCCCTCTCTGACTACAATGGATGTCTAGGTTCTGTCACTGAGCTATACAAAGCTAAGCATGTGCATAAATCTTTGTTTCAAGTTGAACAACACACAATTGCACGTTCCTGGCTTTTGGCTAGCTGCAAGACATTAAACATTTTCTATAAACAGATTCATAAAAAAAAAAATTGCCTCTTACTCTTTTTGACCAGAAAACTCATCAATTCAAAAGATATCTTGGAACAAACCCTGCTTGGAGAATAGTAAGAAATATCATTGAAGCAATCTGTTTTAAAAATATAACATTTTTCTAATCCCAAATGATTGGGGAAGCACTATATGGTGGCAGTTTCCATATGTATTTATTTAGAAATTCAAACTGGTACTGACCAGAAAATCCCAACATACACCATCACCCGCTCCAGCGTATCGGTGGATGCCAGTGAGTCGCCTGCCTTGAATTAAAAGCTCTCTTCCCTTTTTGAATCCATCAATTACTCTAATGCTTTAGTAACAAAACCCTAATGCCACAAACAGCTCTGCGTGGACAAGACCCTACAAGACATAGTAAAATGAAGACCTAGGCACAAACAGTTTATAATATTGAGGACACTGTGAGAAAAAATCTAAGTTTAAATTCAGCTAAGTGCTTATGCGTACACTAGTGTGGGGCTTTACAATGGGGCAATTTTTAACTCACGCTTCTTTGTAAACATATTCAGACAGTGTAGGAAATTCTGGCCCTGCTGTGCTGATCTGCAAATGTCTCCTCTTGCTCTTTATAAATCTCTTTCCCCTGTCTGTTTTCAAACTGTTATCTTAACTAGGATTAATAAAGATACACTGGGGAACTTCTTATCTCTTATGGGAATTATGTTTATAATAATAATAAAAAGCTTTAATCTTGGAATAGTAATGGAGGGGGAGGAAGGCTGGAAGGAAAAGATGTATGTGTAGGTGTAGGTAAGGGGTGAGATTAGGGCAGTGGAGGGCATAGACGAACCCACACCAAAACCTGAGATCCAAATGCCCCTGAACTTTGAGAACACTTGAAGCCAGATCAAAAAGTTTTGATCCAGACCCCTACCTTTCTCTCTGAATTAGGGATAGATAAGCTGGTTCTGCTAAAAGGTGATCCATCCTGAGACTTTTTGAAATTCAAAAGAGCTCCGTTTACCTTTTAAATTAAGTTCTGAGCAGCTTTCCTAGTTCTTGTGTTCAGCCAGGGGAAGATGTGGAAATATCAAAACACAGCATGAAAGACATGCCTGCCCTGAATGCCCCTGAATGAGGGCGTACTTAGAATCTCCTCAGGGACATCGATCCTCTGATATTTCCAGAGCAAAGAAACCTGGATGTGCTTCAGAAAAATAGCTGAAGATTTAGGCAACTGACTGAATGAAACCAAACCAGTGAGGTTCAAACAAATTGAGGTTCACCTTGGCTTACTGCTTAACTGGTATATGATTATATTTATTTAAGGTATATGTGATTCTCCTGTTTATAACCGAAGACCTTCAGAGTTCACTAGCTCCCATACCAAAGACATTGGTGGCTACATCTGTACTAGGGCATAAAGCACACCTCGGTGTCCTCTTGTCTGGAGGCTAGTTGTGATGGTACAGCTCATGCCCATAGGGCTGAACCTCCAAAACAAGGTAACTGAACTGGAATTGCCTCTGGGGAACAGTCTTTGGAACGAGATCACCCATGAGCCATGCCCCAGGCTTCCCGGGAAGGTGCAAAAACAATCCAACAAGCGGGACCAAAGCCATGCTGGATATTGCATGAGGAAAGGACTATCATGGGATAACAGTGGGATAACAGTGCCCATGCCCTGGCACTGTTTACTTCACTAGTAAAGACACGGTTTATGGCTGATGCTATTTGCTGCTGGGACTGTAGTTTCCCATGCATATGAAGTGTAAGGAGACCAGCACAGGGGTCCGTTTTGAGTATCATCAGCCTTTTGCTAAATTTCAAACTATCTCAAGATGTTCTTTGTGAACAAACTTGTCTGTCTCTAGCCAGAGTACAGATGTCCACGTTAAACCTACTTTATCTATCTACAGATGGATGTTGATCCAGTGCCTCATCAGATCTTCACAAGCGGATTCACTTTTTGCTGAGGTGAAGGTACCTACAGCCAGAGCTCAGTTCCTGTTCTGAGAAGCTAACACTGGAAATTACACCTGGTTCACTTTGCAGGAGTGCATTTCCATGGCAATATGGATCACCGAGAGCACGTGAAGGCAGTTAATGTCATTGCCTAGTAAAACTAGTTTTGATCTTTAAAGCCTGGGCAGCCAGCCACCACTGGTAAAATATTATACCCAACTCCTGAGTCCAGTGTACGTCCTGCACACAGTTTGAATACACGCTGGAAAGAGATCTGGATGGGCAGATCCATCTGCCCATCTCAGTCTGCCTCCTATAGCACACCCATTGGAAAAAAACCTAAGTATTATTATCAAGGATATCCTAGGGACGTCTGCAATCTACATGACTGAGAGAGCAGGGCTATGAGATATGCCATGAAGTTTAGCTACAGTACAGCATTTACTTATTCGTACAAGAGAAATACTTCCGTTTACAGGCTTAACAGAGCCTCAGGGCTGTGCGTAGGCTGTTACCACAGAATTTGCTTTTGCTAAAGGTTTGGGTGAGCTCTAAAGCTCAGTGAAAGATCAATTTCTCTGCATATGCCTTCTTCAAGTAGTACAAAATAAAAACATATTACACTGCTGAAAAATGCCTAAGCCTTCACTAGTATCTCTTGTTTTTACATCTCTTCAGAATAGCCTTTTTAAATATATCATTTGGATTGTCTAGATTGAGACATCAAGATCATAGAATCATAGAATCACAGAATGGCTAGGGTTGGAAGGGACCTGTAGAGGTCATCTAGTCCAACCCCCCTGCACACGCAGGGTCCCCTAGAGCATGTGGCACAGGGTGATGTCCAGGCGGGTTTTGAAGATCTCCAGAGAAGGAGACTCCACCACCTCTCTGGGCAGCCTGTTCCAAGATACTGTTGAACCTTGTGAGATGAAGTTAAACACACAAATAAAAATCTTTAATATATTACTAGTATGAAGTCTAGCAAATAAACTAGCAGATTTTAAATAACTTGTCCAGGTTCAGAAGGCTACCCAATGTGAAAATAAGTTTGGAAATCTTGGAAACTAGACCCACAAATGTATCAATTCTTGGTCCACCACTTTATGAAGCTCATACCATTCTAGTATCTGACAATCACTCAAATCATTTCCTGGAGACAATCCCTCTCATCAGTCTGTGTTTACTGAAAAACATGCCCAGCTTTGTTTGTGTTGTGGCTTAGAAGGACGCTTGAATGGAGATGGAGAAGGGAGAGTGGTTGTTGGGTGGTCAAGTGGAGAACAAATTGCAGAATAGAGATTAGAGAGATGAATTTTGTATTTAGTTTCTGAATGCAGTGAATGATACCTGCAGTGATTAGGTTCTTCTTCAGGGAGGGGAATACCTGACTCTGGTGTAAGATCAGCATCCTGCACTCATACTCCCATGACATGAACTGTTCATTTAATTGCTTCAGGGAGGCCTTGCTATTTTGGGAGACCACATATGCAAGTCTCAGAGCCAGCAAGGCTGCAGATGGGATCTGCATACCAGACACCTTGAATGGGAACCTACGGTCATTAAGGAACCAAAATGGCATAATAGAGAATCAAAGCATAATAAATACAGCGTTTCTTAGATGACAGTCTGAGAGAGTTGAATTTTGAAGTGAGGGACAAAGCATACAACGAACTGCAGTGGTTAAGTTTAAAGGTTGTTCATGCAGGGACATTCTCTGCTGAATTGGAGGCTGTTTGGATACAATGCAGTTTCCTAGCTAGCAAATGATTTCCTTCCTCACAGTATGAGAAGCGTGCTCTGTGCATGTATTTTCTATGTACATAGATGTTTCTGTGAGCATCTGTGTGGAGGAACTGGAGTGCACAAGAAAAAATCCACACATGCAAATGAAAAAAATCTGTTCTTTTATAACGAAAATTCGTCTGTTCTCCTTTGGTTGCATTGCTTACATAGTTGTTAACTTAATCTTTATACTAAAGTTTTTTTAAAATGTGTGGCAAACTAAGCAACTGGAACATAGGTAGAAATAATATATTTGGTTTACAGAAAAAAAAGAAAGCTGGCATGACTTTAAAGGCCCACATTTCATAACACCACATGTGCAAAGCATTACAATAATTGCACTGTGCACATCTGTAACAGACAGAGTGAACAATGAATATTAAAAACACATTCCTAAAGCTGGCCCAGGAGCTTGGCAGCATTATTTAATATGGAAGACCTGTAGTAGCATCCAAATGCTGGGTCTTGTGCTCCCAGAGCTGGGAACGGCTGAGGTGAGGGACTCTGGTGCAGACAACAGGGGTGGGGAGGAACATGGCAAGGCTCTCCCACTCGCTGCTGCCTCAGCCCTCTATTGCTGCCCCACAGAAGGTATTGAGGAAACCTGGCTGGAGCCCTCAGTGGCTGCTCTCCAAAGCTGTTGCATTGCCAGAATGAGGAGGAAAAGGACGGATGGGGAAGCAAGCTAGCAGCGAGCAAATGGACTGAAGGTCACGTTGGGAGCAACTGGACTCTGTTCCCTGCAAGGTGACAGAAACGCTTCGGTTTTCTGAGCGGCATACTCCTGGGCAAGATTGTCCATGCACAACACAGGTTGTGTGGTTGCTAATTGATGATACATGCCATTTAATTAGTATGTGCTAATTTAATTTAATATGTGCTATGCCGCATATTAAACAGAATTTATGGGAAACAGTGGTGGGATATCATTCAATAAACACATTCTTTGCAAGCATTGGAGCATGCCATAACCTTCTTATAATATATGGTCAAGGCCATAATGGTTTGAAGATTATGATGCTGCTTCATAGAGCAAAAACGAGAATGTTATGTATTTCATTTTATAGCAACAAGAAACATGTCATGAAAACCCCAGCACCTAAATGCCTCTGCAAGGAGAATAAACTTCCTGACAGATCCTAAAAGTGGGATGGATATTGAAGTGTTCCAGCTCTGAATCCCAAGGCTTTGCCATGAGATTGCAGCTGTGAAAGCAAAGCCCAACATTTTATTATGTCCTATAGTAGTACAAGGAACATGGAGTGCTTGGTCTCTAGGCCCAAATGGTAATAATTTAACATGGAAGTGTTCTTCTTTACCTTTTTTTCCTCTCTGTTCACATTAAAACCGTTTCTTCATCCCAGTTATTTTTGTTATTAGAACCATTTTCTCCTCTTTTTTTTTCTTACCTTGGAGCTTTTCTTTCTGAATGTCTACAAACATAAGGCAATTAAAACCGTGATGTTGCTACTGTACCACCTCACAGGCCAGGCCACTGTTGCCTTTTACTTCCCTACCAGTCAGGCTGTATCACAGACTGAGAGCGTGGAGCAAAGACCATTTTTACCTTTTATGCTTATATAAGGCCACCCTGACCCACAAATATTGTTCAAAATTCCTGTGGCAATGCCTCTATTCATAATGCTACTAATCCATCAGTGGTTAAGTCTCCAACAAGTATTATTTAAAATAATGTCAACTACAGAAAGAAGAAATAATTAAGTCTTGGACTTCAAAAAATAATGTCTTCATTGCCATAAAGCAGATTTAAAAATCACACTAATAAAAATAATAAATAAAGGGGCTTTCCCTGAGGCTATGCAAAATAGATGCTTTCTTTTTAACAGGAAAACAGAGGTTTGCCAACAATTATATGACATTAAGAGCCGAATCTTAAAGGGAAAACAAATATTAAGAGATTAGCAATAAAAGTCATAAAAATAAAAACACTGCATGTTCATAAGCTAATAGTCCCCAAAATTGGAGATGCAATGAATTTCAATAGTAAAGATTTTGGTCATCAAAAAAAATCATAATCCAATTTTCTTTTCTTTCCTTCTTTGACATACTTCTCTAGTCAAATGAACTTAGCTAAGCTGTGGGTTGCTTAGCCCAAACATGTAACATCTTCAAAGACAATTAACAACATTCAGAAAAGCCCTTTGATGTGAAATTAGAGAAAATTAATGTATTAAAAATATCTATGTTGGTTTTGATTAAGCAACTGAGGAAAGAGCAGTTTTGAGGTGGAAAGGTAGAAGTAATTTGTATTTTAAGCAGGAAAGTCACGGTTTGCCTACACTCAAGCACTGGGTCATTGTGTGTGACAGTTAAGTTCCAATCGGCTACACAGAACAAGTGCTTATATGCCATGTCAATCATCTTCCTTTTTAATATGTCGTATATGGCCTCTATCAAAAGCTCACTGTGACCTAGATGTTATGAAATTGAATGAGAAGTAGGCAAAAAGAAGACTTCTCATGATACAGAAAGATTCAGAAAAGACTGCGGCTGTCTTGGATTGCTGCACCCAATGAGAAAGCCAATCAGGCTGGAAGGAATGTGCTAATTAAGGAATGTGCGATAGGAATGTAAACTCAGGGAGGTTCCCAAAGAGACTGTGGGGAGAAGAAATCTGACCCAGCTAGCAGGGAAGGTGGAGTAATCCTCAGTGTAATAGTTAAGCCTGCATTTCTAAGACACAGAGCTGAAAAAGGAAAAGGAAGGCAAGAGAAGTAGGAAGGAATCCATATTAGATAAAGGGGATGCAACCTGAGGCATCACACTGATGCTGCCACACCTGAGGTGGATGGGGATATGTGTGGATGTTTGTCTTCCTTCCCTTTTCTTTCTTTCCCTCCCCTCCTCTGATACGGTTTTAAGTCATTTCTGTAAGACAACATTAAAGAGGCAAAGGGCACCTGAGTGGCCGTCTTGGCTTTTGAGGCTGACTACAGCCTCAGACAGCATGCTCTGAAATAAAGCACCCTCGAGTAGAGGCTAAGCAGAAGTACTGCCACCTACCATAGCTAAGCAGTATATCACAGAAGTCCTGAATGGCAGCTAGGAGAACAGACAAGATTCAAGTATTTTAAGCTGTTTAAAGAATGTGGATTTTCAGGGGCCACCTCTTCGAAGCTCAAGGACGGTCCAGCCTCACGAGCGGGAAATCAAGCAAAGGCAGCAGGAGGCCTGTGTGGATGAACACAACTCAAACATAAAAAGGGAGTGTAAAAGAGGTGGAAGTACAGGCGGGCAACGTGGGAGGAAGTGTGTAGAGTCAGGGTTAGGAAAGCCAAAGCACTCCTGGAACTGAGTCTGCTGAAGGATGTGATGGGTAACAAGAAGAGCCTCTACACAGACCAGTTGTAAAAGAAAGGCTAGGGAAAAGGTGAGTCTACTCATCAAGAGGAATGAGGACTTGGTGACAAAGTACACAGAAAAGAACAAGTTACTTAATGCCTCCTACGAGTCAGTCTTTCATAGTAAAACCTGTTTTTAGGATTCCCTTCTCCCTGAGACCAGAGGAAAAGTCCTCAGTGGAGGGGATTCAGGTCAGGAAATATTTTTTAAAAACAGACATGCACAAGTGCATGGGACTTGATGGGATGCATCCGTGAGTGCTGAGGGAGCTGGCCAATGTCTCTACAAAGACACTCTTGATCATTTTTGAGAGGTTGTGGTGATCAGTGGAGGTTTCTGAAGACTGGACAATTAACGTCACTTTTGTCTTCAAGAGGGCAAGGAGGATATAGGGATCAGCCTCACCTTCATGATGGGCAAGGTAGTGGAGCAAATAACCCTGAAGCCATTTCTAAAGACATGAAAGACAAGAAGGTGAATGGGAGTGATCAGCATGGATTTACAAAGGGGAATTCATGCTCAGTCAGCCTGACAGCCTTCCTCAATCAGATGGCTGACTTGGTGGGCCAAGGGAAAGCAGTCAATGTCCTTTATCCTGACTTCATCTCGACGCTGTCTCCCATACGCACCTTGCAGGCAAACTGATGTAGTACAGCTCAGATATTGGACAGTGAGATAGATGGAAAACTGGCTGAGCTGTTAGGCCCAAATGCTTGTTACTGGCAGCACAAAGTCCAGATGGAGGCCAGCTATGAGGGGTGTATTGCAGGGGTCAAAACTGGGTTGAATACTGTTTAACTTCTTCATTAATGACAGAATGATGGGCAAAATCCATGTCCAGCTAGTTTGCAGGTGACAGAAAATTTGTAGCAGTGGCTGATACTCCAGAGGATTATGATGTCATTCAGGGCATCTCCACAAGCTGGAGAAATGGCCACAAAGGAACCTCATGAAGTTCAGCAAAGACAAGTGAAGGGTCCTGCACCTAGGCGAGAATAATCCCAAGCACCAGTGCAGCCTGGAGACCCACCAGCTAATAGTAGCTCTGCAGAGAAGGGCCTAGGGTCCTGGTGGACAGCAAGTCAAAAGGGAACCAGCAATGCCTCCTTGCAGGAAAAAAAGACTGATATTATCCTGGGCTGCTTAAGGCAGGGCAATGCCAGCAAGTTGAAGGGGTTGACCTTCCCCCTTTCTTCAGCCCTGGTGTTCAGGCCGTACCTGAAGTGCTCTGTCCAGTTCTGGGCTCCTCAGTACAAAAGGGACATGGAACTACTGGAGCAAGTCCTCACAAGAGGATTAAGAGACTGAAGCATCTCTCACACACAGAAAGGCTGAGAAAGCGGGACTGTTCAGCCTGGAGAAGAGAAGACTTGGGGAATATTGTCAGTGTCTGAAAATACCTGATGGAAGGGAGTAAATAAAACAGAGCCAAGCTTCTCAAAGTGAAACCTCTTGAACAGAAGATTTTGACCAGAGGATCTCCAGAGGTACTTTTCAGCCTCACCGACTCTGAGATTCTGTGATTCTGTTTACTTCATTTTGATTTTTCCTTTTCCAATTTTGCAATCACTAGTGCAACTATTCTGTTGAAGTAATGTTAACTGATTTCACTTTGAACTACTCTGGCACTCAGTGAAAATTCAGCTTAATCTAAAAGACAATACATACATATAAATCCAAGTTTCCATGACTCTAGCCAAGTTCGGATATTAGAGTGTTTCCCATTAACATGTCACTTAGAAGTGGGATCCTGGGGTGCATTAAGCAGAGCATCTCCGGCAGGTCGAGGGAGGTGATTCTGCCCCTCTACTCAGCCCTGGTGAGGCCGCACCTCGAGTACTGTGTGCAGTTCTGAGCTCCCCAGTGCAGGAGGGATGTGGAGCTGCTGGAGAGAGTCCAGCGCAGGGCCACAAAGATGATTAGGGGCCTGGAACATCTGCCCTGTGAGCAAAGGCTGAGAGAGCTGGGCCTCTTCAGCCTGCAGAAGAGAAGACTGAGAGGGGATCTGATCAATGTATATAAATATCTCAAGACAGGGAGTGAGGAGGAGGGGGCTGGCCTCTTCTCAGTGGTGGCCAGTGATAGAACTAGGGGAAACAGCCACAAATTGAGGCACCAAAAGTTCCACAGGAACTTGAGGAAGAATTTCTTAACGGTGAGGGTGACAGAGCACTGGAACAGGCTGCCCAGAGAGGTGGTGGAGTCTCCTTCTCTGGAGATCTTCCAAACCCGCCTGGACACCACCCTGTGCCACGTGCTCTAGGGGACCCTGCGTGTGCAGGGGGGTTGGACTAGATGACCTCTACAGGTCCCTTCCAACCCTAGCCATTCTGTGATTCTATGATTCTAAGTCTTCATGAATTTTGGTCCTATCCAAAGTCAAGTGAAATGGAGTGGCCACCCTACATGACACTATATGGTGCCTCTGCATCAGAAACAGGAAACAGTGAAGCAAACATCAATGGTAACCAAACCCTGTGTTATCACATCATATAAAATGTTTATCTTCTATATGTGGAAGATATTCTTCCACTTATGTGGAAGAAGTTATCTTCTATGTGGAAGAAGTAGGCTGGGAAGACAACACACTAGGTAGAAAAATTCCCCTTCTACCTGCCACCAGCTGTTCTGATGGCTGTGAATGCTCACACTTGTGTCATCGTGAAGGTCTAGGTGTAGCAATGGAGCTCTAAGGCTTTTGCCAGAAGTTTCTGCTCCTGCAAGATGACAGCATCGGAGAGGTTGCACAGTTTGACACCGGAATACTGAAAATTTGCCATAGTCGAGGTTTGCAGGAGCAATGTAAAAATTAGGCGGGCTTTGGGCAGAGATTTTAAAGAGCTATTAATAAATGACAAATGCCTTATATAGCCTAGTTATTCCTCATGTCTACTGCACATTTTTGCAAGGATGGCATACACTTCAACCTCATTGTAAACTTGATGCTGTAAAAGGCTTGCACTAAGGGCTATGTTGATGCAGACATAATGTATTAAAAGTGCCACATTTCTGAAGATGCTGTGTAATAACTCTTCAGCTCTATCAGATAGTTTTCTTATAGGGAGATAAAGCAAACATGTCTATGCAGCCATGGGAACAGTGCGCCTAATGGTGATGTCACGGGACTCATACAGCAGGTATCTAGGATTCACCTACCAGTAAATGACAGCTTGTTGACAAGGCTGTCTTCATTTGCATGAAGAAAGTCAGAAAAAAAATTAAATGGCACATTTTAAGACATGTTCAAGGGTCTTAGATGTTGTAGCAATGTAGTTATATGAAAAGGATCTTGATAATAGAATTCAAAAAAATATTGCTGTCCTTCTTAGCATAGCTGATTTCTTTGGAAGGTCAGAAAATAAAACATCGCTCTCCTCAATTGCTGGATAACCTTGAAACAACATTTAGGATATGAGAGATGCATGCTAATGTTAGCTAATCTCTCTGATTACAATTCTACACAACAAGGTATTTTAGTCTTAAAGTATAAACATCTTTCTTCTCCAAAAGAAGGATTTAAACTTATTGTATGCTATAGGGAATAGGTGAATAATGCATTATATGCAAATTATTTACATATGTACTTTAAAATGTTCTAGTACATGAAATCATATGAAAATGTGTATAATACACATCTTCTCTGCACTTTGAGAAACAGGGCTAGATTAAGATTTTACTGTGATTTTATAATGTGTATAAAATGGAGCTGATTTCAGAGGGGGGTACTCCAGACTTACCCCAGAGTGAGGTCAGATGTGGGTTCAAATCATTCTGAAGATATGAAGTAATTGTTAACACTTAGGATTCAAATGGTTTGGTTGCCTGAAACACGAGAATATGTTTACATGAGAACTTCTCTTATAAGAATGACAAGAACTAGTTGTAGGATTTCTATGTATGAACACATGCCCTACCATCAATAAATGTGATGTATCTAAAAAGAGGAGAAGGGAACCCTGCTATTGCACTGGTGTATATGGGAAATGATCAACTGTAGTGAATAGGAGTGAAAACACAGAAAAAAATTGCTCAGAAAAAGGTGACTTATAGATCAACTCATGGACTTCACCATAGCATGATTTCTATCCTGGAATATTTGAAAACAACATAACTGGATACATAAAAACTTGAGTATTTCTAGGGAAGAACCCACAATTTTTAGACATGTGTCAATAACTTTGCTTATATGTGAACATAAAGCTAAGGACTAATTTGGACTACTGAAGCTTCTAAATGACAGAGTTCACCACTTGATTCTTATTCCGTGTGACAGGAATCAGTGAAATAAAAAACCCCAAGCTGGTACAATACCAGGCACCATCTAATATGGTTATTAAACATGCAGAACTGATGTATATGCTGCAAGATAGTGCTAGAGAGTGAAGAGATAGACAAACTCACTAGCAAAGAACTGTAATTTCAAGAAGAACATGTTTTGTTTAGTAAAATTTCCGTTTAGATACTCAAAAAAAATTATAATTTTGCAGGCATAATATTCTTGCTGTGTTGTTTTGGGGGTAAAACTGGTGCTTTTCTTTCAGAGAATTTACTTTTCATAAAATGAAAATTTTGCTTTTTTTCTTGGCTTCACATTCAACATTCACGTCAGTAAATGTGATAATGTAAGCAAAGAGATGGAGGACACACAGAGACACTGAAAACCCTTCACGCTGAAAGACCTGCAGCCCAGGAATCATTCTTTTCCTGCTCTAATATTTGTATTGCAGTTGTGCTCAAAAGCTTTTGTATGTGAGCTGCTTATACAGGAATACAAATGGACTGCCCACAAAGTGCTTACAGTCAAAGAAACTAAGAAAAATGAAACAAGCAGGAGGTCTTTAAAAGGAGAACGTTTCTGTGTATGTGGGGTTATGTTTGTTTTTAAGGGACCTTGTGGCTGTTCTTCACTCTCAGCACTGACTTCTTATTTTTAGGGGCCTCTGCACTTCAGCATCATAAACAAGGGTAAGAATCCAAAGGATGACAGAATTCAGACTGATCTAGAAAGGATGTAAGCCACTTAGCACATGACTTGGATTCCTTATTGTGATCACTATTCCAAGTTATCTATCCCTTTATTGGGCAATAAATCTGGTTAACACATGGAATGCTTCCCCGTGGAAGATAAATTTTTTTTGGATCAAGCAACAAACTCCTTGGATCATGCCATGCCATAAACCCAGAAAAAAAAAAAAATTCCTGATGATTATCAAATAATTTACAGTTAGTTTTGCAAAGCTATTTGAGAGAAAAATGACTGGAGAATGGAGGAAGCAAACCAAATATACACTGACATACAAAGGTGAGACCTGATATAGCATGAGAAATTAGGTTAACCTTCAAATAACCATGCTGGCTCAATTCAGATCTATATAGCTTTTAAGGTAAATACCAGATTTTGCAAAGGGAGCACTAAMTGAAGTAAGAAAGAGGCTGTTTTTAGCAATGGTTTCAATCTGGGATCTGTAGAGAATGTTGAAATTGTTTGCAAAAGGTGACTATGAAAACCAGGCTCATAAATATTCTGCAGCAATCCACATGTGCTAATTTTCACTGGGGTTTCTACTTCTCCAAGTAAATTAGTAAGGGGTCCACAAATCAAAAAAGTTGAAAGCAGTGGGCTGTGGGCTAACCTCTGTCCTTGGATATGAACCCAGGCCCTGGGAACGGCTCTTATGCCCKAAGAACTGGCCCTATTCATCCAACAGTCATTAAGAGAAGTGGTCCCGTCCCAAGCTAACTACAGAGCAGGCGTAGGTACCTGTCAGACAGTGGGCATCCCCAAGTGCACAGAGGCTGTAATTCACTCGTGGGTCCCTCCGAGCACAACTGCTTTCACTGCAGGGCAGTTTGAATTCAGCCCTGTGTTCGTGCCACAGCCACCTGGTGCTATTAAAATACATATACTTTTCAACTTTGACCTCTTAATCTTTCTGGTTTTAAAACATACACTGGCTTAAAGGTTGCCTCTTTTAACCCTGTGCAAAACCATTTCAGAAACAGCACTGAAAGATTATTATTATCATCAGTTTTAATGGTGTTAATGAAGGGGCAATTCTCTCTTGTGGCTTGTGCACACATTACAAAATACACCAAAATGCAATTGTTGTGCATTTCCAARTAACACATTTTCCAAAAGTGTCGTGATTTTTAGGTGATTCAGTCCTGGGGAATTCAGAATGAATGTTTTTCCCTGAATGCTATACCAAAACCATGAGATTCAGAGGCACCCAAGAGTAGAACTGTTTAAAACTTAGCCCCCAGGGCAGATGCACATAGTTCACTGTGCTGCAAGATGAGCACTGCGAGTTCTTCATTCTGTCTGTGACAGAAGTCAATTTTAAGTCATCGCTAGTACTGGTAAACCCAGGCTGTACAAAATTTTAGTCCTTCTTCCTATGACCAGCCCTGAGAGTTGGTCCGTTGGTGAGGGGAAGGGCCCTAATGTGAGTAGGGAAGGTAGCCTGGGGGACCTGAGCACCTCAGTGACTTAATCTCTTCTTTTTAGCTGACTGAAGAGACTTGCATCAAATCCTACCATGACATTTTGAGCCAGGCAGATTGACGTATTCATACTAGTGGGCTTGTTCTTTCATTAAAAAAGAAACACAGACAAATTTATAATGCTACTAGCAGTGAGGATATTTTGTGAAATAATCTGAGAAAACAGCAAATTTGCTGGAGAGCTGACCCTGACATTGTAAGTACCCTTTGAAAGACTTGAGACCTTCCCTCCTGTATTATCCTCAGATTTATGTTTGGCTTTCCAGAACTGCAATACCTGGTACTGATTATTTCAACAGGACTCCAAATCCTCTGGGATTGACAGTGATGCATGAGAAGCATACTTCTCATTTGACCCCAGTTTTGAGCCTAGCTTTTGAGTGTTTATTTCAATTTAGATTAATTCCTATTTCTACCTGACTTGATTCACAAACTCATAGCTATTTCACMATCTACCTGAAAAAAAAGAAAAAGGAAAAAAAAGATATTGAATAACCAAAGCTGGGGGCTGTAGTTTTACCATTGCAGATTGCACAGCAGATTTTAAATATCACACAGAGAATATGAGAGAAACTGATTCTCTGTCCTACATTTAAAAAAATATTGGAACTTCTAAAAAGGATTTACACATATTGCTTCAGGCTGCTAGCCACTCGCCTACAGGTGGGTGGTGTTTGTTTAATAGTTGAAATACTTTTTGACTTGRCTTTCTGTTTTTCTTGTTTCCCAGGTGATTGGTTCTGGTGTTTTTAGAACTGTCTGCYGCATCCTGAACATTTTCCATGCATCAGTGACTGGGAACATTTTAAGCTGGCGTCAAAGATAGAGACTGTGGGGAAATTTGCACACAAATAATACTTCTTCATTGTTCTTGCTCAGCAGTGATCATGCCTTTTGCAAGCTGCTGCGCCCTTTGCAGCACCAGACTAAACTAAAAATAATCGAGCAGATTTTTTCCTTTTCCTAAGCAATCCTCATTCTCGTCTTTAGATCCAGTTTACCCCTGCATGACAGAAAGTGCTCTGCTAGCACCAGCTATCCAGTGGTGCCCTGCTTGGCAGGCCCCTGATAATGGCCATGCAAGGAAACATGAGAAAGGCCACACAGGAGGAACATGTWAATGGGCACCACAGTTGGAGAGGAGTAACGCAATACAATGAAACGGGCCGGAGGGTCCCTTGGTGTAAGGAAACAATCTATTTCCTTAAAGTCCTATATTCAGGAAAAATGCCTCCGCATCAGMAGACACAGGTCACAGTCCACAAGAACGGCATAAAAAATAACTCCCCATCTCCAGGTAGTCTCCTAAGCAGCGACAAGGGTCAGTTTTGAAAGTGCAGGGCCTGACAGCTCCTGCTGGAGTCAACCCTAAGTACCCCGTTTAAGAGTATTCAGCTGCGAGGTAGGAGGCGAAGGTCAGTGGTGGGGGGCGTGCACGGCATTGGAGCACACAGGGATGGTTGGGGTGAAGGGGGTCCTTGCTGGCCAGGAGGAAAACAAGCAATGTGTGATCCTCTCTGCAAAGGTGCTGCAAGCTGCATTTGCCAGGGCTCCGTGGGACACCTCAGCCTACAGGCAGCCCACCGAAGAGCTGGAGGAATCCCAGCTGCTGGGGGGACGCCCCCGACGCTGCACTGTGGAGGCCGGGGCAGCCTCCGGCAYGGCCCCAGGCTGCGAGGAGCGGAGCGGGGAGCAGCACGGCTATTCCCGCTGCCTGCTTCCGGACCGSGGAAGCAAGTGGTAGGGAAGGAAGGGGGATAGGGAAGCAGCAGGGCAAGACACAGGTACTCTTGACTTTGCCGATATAAAAGCAAGTTTGAAGACAGTCTTCTAGAAGCAGATCAAAAGAGGAAGGTACTGATGAAAGGTAATGAAAGAGAATAAAAATACAGAAGGACCATGGAGTATAATGAAAAAAAAAAAAAAAGAAAAACCCTGAAAGAAACAGTTCCCTTAGGAAAGAGTAAAGTGTCCCATTTGGAAGGCTCACAGCTATCTCTTGGGCCGCAGGTGGAGAGATTTCCTTTACTGGCCATGAAGGAACTGTGAGATTTTCCCCAAAAAAAGAAATACCATGTGTGGTTTTGTGTTAAGGCAACAGTGTGGACACACACTAAAATCCTCTTTGTGGACTTTCTCGTACAGAAGGAAAGAGAGTGCAAAAAAAAAAAAAAAGCTGCCTGAAACTCTCAGGCTTTCAAACCAAGGCCAGGGAGTTTTAGCAGTTACACCTGGATGCTGGAGGATGGGCCTTGTTACCAGTTGAGGTGGAGGTAAATCCATCCGTCCTAGAAAATGTGCATATCGTTCTTACCTGGGCTCACTATGTCTTTTGCAAATAGCTTTTCCACAGTTGAATGTTCTTCAGTGTCCTGTAAAGAAAGGGTGTCTTCCACCCACTCTTTGCTGAAAGAACCTCTTCGACCTGCACATAGGCGCTTGGGAAACAACCTACTTCTGCTTCTCTGGAAATCCTGTTTACTGAGMGAGCACTTGCCTGGGTAAAGAGTTTCTTTGCTAACTCTTTACTCCTGGGACCTACAGAGCTCGGAGGAGAAATAATAATTTGCAACACATAATTTATTTGGCAAAGTTAGCCTTTTGCTCTTTTTTCCATGAGCACAGCAGCAGCATGGTTTCTTGAATGTACTCATTATTCAAATGTATTCTCTGAATAAACAGCTGAACACTCTGTACTGTCAGATTTTGCCATGACATGTTGACTGGTGATGCATCTCTCCGAGGGCTTGGCTGATCACTCTGAGGTTGAGAACATTTATGTGGAGAAAATATCCCGCTGTGGTTTGTAATTTGCCTCTGAGCCCCTCTCCCCCCGCTCTGAAAGACTGATCTGTGTGATTATAAAGGCTAAACTTAGATGCGGATGATGGGAAGGAGCATCAAAGAACAGTCTACTGTTCTGCAGCCCTGCAGGGTCTGGTAGGACAAGCAGCCTCATACCAAGTCTGTTATTCTCTGCTTCATTATTCAGGAGGAATTTCTGGAAAGATCTGAAGTGGAGTGAGGAAAAAGAACCGMGTTTTGTGTCTTCCAGAGCCTGACTGGCTTGCTGGGGGGGTTGTGTTGTCTGYGTAGACAAGACTTCCTTGTCTGTCTGCAACTGAAGTGGAGCCGCTGGGCACCAGTCCCGAGGGAGGAGAAGCTGCCGCTGCTCTCCGGGCAGCAGAGGCAGAGCTGGGGCGGCCAGGGCGTGTGGGAGGAGTTGGCAGGGTGGGAGGGAATGAGATATCCCCATGTGTGCGAGGAATGGGAAGCAGATCGGCGGGAGAGAGGAACCAAGCCCAGGCTGGTGCTTTGTTAGAGAAAAGGGGCAGGAAAAGGCTCGTGCTTCCTTCCCTAGCACCTGCGGCACGCAACGATGGGAGCTTGGCGTCCGGCTGGTGTGGCCAAAGGAAGGCTGCAGCCTCCACGTCTGTCGTATCTGAGTGCAGCCACTTGATGTGACCCTTGGACAAAGCAGAAAGTGCAGGTACTCCTGGGACGTGCCACCATKAGAAGATGTCGCTTCTTTGGAGCTGAGTAAATGATGCAAAATCAACAGTAAGCTAGATGCTGGAACACAAGCGGATTTAAAATGGCAGTTCCTTAAATTCACTGGTGGGAAATAAAAAACCCACATCACAAAGAATTTTGAGAAAAAATGCACAGAATTTCTTTATGCACAGAAAATATAGGAGGTTTTTTCTTCTTTTATTGGATTTAATAATAGATGCACCATTTCTCTTGGTAGCTAATTCAGCTATAATCAAAGGCAGCCCTTAGCTCTGGTGAAAGTGACAGATGCTACCAGAATTCAAATCCAACTTGGCACATCAATTGTTATCACCTCAAATCATCTAGTGATGGTTACTAGTGCTCATACTGGGTCTCCATATGAAAAGCACTAGGTGCTCACAGCTTAGAGCAGCTTCCCACAGGGCTTTGGCAATTTCTGAGTGTATTGCACAACTGGATCCCATCACAACAGGAGGGCTTGGAAGGAAAGGAAAGGTTATACCAGCGCCTGTTTCCATTCTTCAAGTGAAACTCCTACGTAATCCAAACAGCTTTTGTATCAACCACAAGGATTGCAGAGGGTGTAGATTAAAAAAAAAAAAAACATTCACAGACATCTTGATTGCAGATGTTATTAAATGATTCTCTGGTGGTGGAAATACTCATCCTGGCTACATGCTGATCATAGAATACATTCCGTTCTTGTGGCTTCCAGTCAGAAGGAATGGAAGAAATGCCTCACAATGTAACAAGGGAGAAAAATACTTCTGTATGTGGTGGTATCCTCCCTATCTTTAGGTCTGGCAGTTAGATTCCTGCCTGAGGGGCTTGCATAAGGGACAGTGAAAGTAATTATCTTGTCAGTTTAAATATGATTCTCTTTTACGTATCTGTTTCTCATGATGTCAGTTGATGAACCTGTCAGTCATCTTTGCATGGCATGTGGCCACATGATGTCATGTGCTGAGGTACATGGTTTATTGTGCTAGTCTATCATAAAATTGAAGGAGGCTGTAATTAAAGCCTTATTCTCTCATCTATGCTTTGCATTTTCCTTTTGCTTCATTCTAACACAGTCCTTCTTTTCTTGACTACTTCCCATCTTACTCAATCTCTTTTTTCCTCTTTGACTCTCTGACTGCAAGAAAGTGCAACCAGACACAGGTCTTCACCTTAACTGCCCTGAGTATCTTAGAAAAACTGGGACACATGTAGAAAGTGCTAGGGGTTACATGGAAAGAGGAAAACCCCGTACTGGTGAGTTTTACTCTTTTCTTWGGAGTGACAGGATTTCACCTCAAAGAATTACACTTGAATATCACCTGTTGGCAATAAAACCAACTTCATTTGGTGCCTCGTACTTCTTCCTGGTTTTGGTATTAGAGCATTTAATCTCAAACAATCACTATGACCATATTTTGTCCCTGCATTGCAATTGAGTGGAGAAGGACCTCTTAGCTAGAGCTCAAATGAATGGAAGGAGAACTAAAGATGGAGGGTTAGCATGAGAAAGGGTGAAAATCAGTARGCCAGCATCATATTCTTCTAGATGAAACCAAAATATATGTTATATATTTTGTTAGCTTGAGATGCAGGGACTGCAAAAATAATAAAATAAATCACCCCCCTCTGTTTTGAGGGTTGTTCCAAGCACAGGGTGGCCATATGAGACATGGACATAAGGTCAGAACCCAGGTGCAGTACAAGTTTACATCAGCAAGCTAGAGGCAGGACTGTGGGAACACATTTCTCACACAGAAGAAATCTGTTCTTCAGATTTCACTTGGGAAATTTTTCCCATCCAGGTAGAGGACATTTCTGTACAAATTCTGCTCTCGATTAGTGGGAGTGGAGACATAAAAAGAGCTATTCARTATCTCTGGATACAGAGATAAGTGAAAGAGTCATTGGCTATAACTGTGTAGTAATTGCAGCCATAAGTAGCGGACATGATTTAAATCTCTGGACAGTGATACTGGGATGCCAGAATATTTATCAAGCCATTAGAAGAGGCTGTGCCTAGCTGATAAGATGACTACAASTGATGAAGTCCACCTGAAGACTCTGATGGTGCTAGGACAGATTTGTAGCCATCAACAGCAGATAGCAGGGAGTGCTGCCCTTAGAGCAGCATGCACAGTTTGTCAGCAGAATTATCCAATCTCCCGCCTGGGGCAAGTTTATGGAATCTTTAATAAGCAAAGTTAGGAAACATCCAGATGTATGTGTTGCTGATACTTTGGGAGCCACAAATAGCTTGCTCTGCTGAACAATAATTTCACTGAGTTGGTAGCAGAGAGGAGGGATCATGGAGGGGGTAGGAGAAAATCAGTTTCAAGAATGATTAATTCAAGAGCCTTCCTTTWAAACTTCCCCATATCAAACTATGCCAAAATTGCCTTGGTTCCATCCTTGGAAAACCATTTCTCCCAATTTATTTTACTTAGTGTCTCCTAGTGTCATCAAATCAAAAAAACATTCTGTCATTTTGACTGGAATTAGAGTGGGAACACATTTTACTATAATCATCTGTAAGCAACACGAGTGGGAAAGAATTTCTTTCTGCTTTTCTTAGGWGTAGTCTGCACATGTGCTCCATCATGGATAAGATCAGGTGGTAGATCTTGAATTTAAATTGAGAAAATTGAGTTTCTTTAGTCAAGGTTTTGATTGTTTATCAACCACCTGTTTAAAGAACTGAAGTTAACATGGACATTTATTTTTCTTATTTTACTGTATGATCCTTTCTGTCCTGATGATCAGAGTCTTCTGGAACATGGAAATTGCCCTGTGGCAATCATGTCATGCAAGYTGAAAATACAATTTCTGGATCTCTCTGTCTCCCTTTGTACAGAGGTACAGACAGATAGACAAAGCTCAATATAAATAGACAAGTTTTCCCTTAAAGAAGTTTTAAAACTTAAAAGTATAAAAGTTTTATAATTGAAAAAGCTTTTTAGTGTTTACTACTAGTAAACAGAAAACTGTAAAAAAGAAAAGAGCAATGGAAAACGAGCTTGCTTTGCTCTTCACAATGAATTAAGTATATAAACCCTTGAAAATGAATAAATACTATTGACAGAGAAAAGTAAATATGTCTTAAATTTTGAGGGGGGGCTTTTGAAACAAAGAATATCAATGCAAAATTGTATTTTTAAATGTGTTTTTAATTTGACAGTGTCTTTTTGACGTTTATAAAGTACAGTGATGAGTGTGTAATTAAAGTTCATTGCTTGTTTTTCAGTGTAGCGTTCCCAGTCCTCCAGATTTCCTTTGAGCTCGAAGCGACTGAACAAAGGAGGGAGACTTGCCAGCGAGGGCCCGTTCCCAGGCACGCTGTGCTGAGCACCAGCATCGTGCCTGACTTTGAACCCAACGCGGAGCCGACCTGTGTGCACGCACTGAACCACATCCATTCTCCATGTCCTTGGTTTTTGTTGTGATTTTTCCAAAGGTCTAAGGGAGAACAGATTTTTTTTTTTCCTCCCAAATATAGTCCTCTGTTATTCTGTCTAAATATACGGTGCGCAAATATGAGAAGTATGAGAAGTTTAATGGCAAGGAGAGTTATTTTCTTGAGAGCCCACAGATCTGGTGTGACTGGAGATAAAATACTGAACAGCATGTATAGCGCTGGCACATTAGCACTGACTCCGCAGGTAATGAGTTTTGCTGTAGGCTGTTTTTCAATTGTTGTTCTTCCTCCTCCCTCACAAAGTGTGCTTTTGAGTAGCGAGCATCCTGCCCAGGACTGCAGCCCCAGAGCTCCCGCCTGGGAGGTTTGGAGCAGGCTTAGCTGTGTCAGTAACACCAGCCCTCGAGCCAACAAATTCCCTGTCACTAGCACAGGGAAAATAAAGAGAGAGGAGAGGAGAGCCATCTAAGCTGCCTAGACTCACTGTTCCCGTAAGAAAATCCTCGCTTGGCCAGGACTCTCTGTAGAGGTATGTGTTTACCCCACRTTATTCATAAAAGACCATTTACTATGGTAATGCTGCAGAAGGCATGAAATAGCCATTAGACAAACTACCCAAGCAGGGATCTTGGGGCAGAGACAAGAACCAAGGTCTCCCTCTCTTCTGCTCATTGCTGGAGATAGGACAAGTATTTTCCTGACCGTGGAGAGAAGGGGACGTGTGTCTTCCCTGTCTTGGAGGGGCAGTGCAGTGGGTTGGGGCAGGAGCTGCTGCTCGGGGCTGTCTGCTCTGGATTCTGGGTCTGGCAGYGTGTGCTAGCTGTGTCCTGAGCACACGTGTGGGCTTGCACGCCTCGGGACCAGACTCACATGGGGGTCAGATCCTTGATACAGGCAGGCAAAGGCAGTTCATGGCAAGTCCACAGACACATTTCAAACAGCTCAAAGTTTCCTGGTACGTAGGTGTCTGGAGTGAGAAAGGCTCCCTATGAATGAGAAAGACTCCTTAAGCCTTCATAGACTTCCTATGTGAGTTGCTAAATTAATGTAGGGAATCACCAGGAGATCATAGGCTTGAACTCAGGCCTCCAGAGGCTGGGAACCCAAAGCTTAGGCTGCTCTGTTTTGAAGGCATCAGGACTTGGATACCTTGAAATGGATGTATTCAGAATTATTTACATCTTTAGGCATTAAAACATGCAGTAAATACATCAAGCAGAAGGCTAATTTATGACAATGCTGAATGATCGTGCCAGGTAAAGTCACACAAGGCTGCAGAGGGCAACTRCTAGAGGAGAGGTGGCAGCAGGTTCCCAGGAGGGACTCTAAGAAGAGACGGGGTATGGCAAGGAGAGCAGAGAACATCATACAAGCTGGTCAACAGCAGAAACAAAAAGCCTCTCTTGTGGACAGAAGCATGAGTCCTGCAATCCTGTGGCTGTTGCCTCAGTCCTGTCTCAAAAGGAAAGTGGTCCTCCTCGCATGGGTCCTGTTTTAGTTCTCTGTTGYATGCAGTTAGTTTACCCTCAGCAAATATTGTGCTAACAGAGCCAGCTGTYGGGTTTGCATCTGTGGAACAGATATAAAACACTGATCTCTGTGGGAGGCAGGTACCTACTCTGCATAAGCACTTTTGCAAATCCCACAAGGCATTTCTCCGTCTTCAGGCACTTGAGCATCTTTGAAAATGTTGCCCTTTGTGCCTAGCTTTACCTCTCTACAAAACAGAGAAATCTGCTTCCCAAGGAATTGAATCAGAGTTAAATTTATTCATATTTGCTTTAAGCTTTGGAGCCRTACAGAAGGCATATGGCACAAAGGTGTGCTTCTTGTTCAGGGTATTATACAATGAAGCACCTGTGTGTTCAGTTATTGTCCATGCAGTCATTGGTCTCATTTTGAAAGGTGTATCCATGAATCAGAGGAAGGCAAGGTGCCACTTTAATGAATGAGAGCTATAGAAAGATCACAGTATAGAAGTTGCACTGTTTTGTGATGGCCCAGCTCTTCTGTTATGAAGGACAGAAGCAATAGGTGCCTCTTCACACATCCTCCTGTGCTTGAATATCTTGCAGAAAAGAGGTAGAGAACTACCACGGGTGCTCATTATGGTAATTGTGCGAGGTGTTTGGTGAAGACAGCAAAGATGGCTGCCTAGGTCTTCAATTCTGGTGCCTAAAAGACCTCCCAGTTCGAAAAGAGTTTCATGAGCTGTGCGCTGAGCTCCTTCTGCAATAACTTCTGCTGGATTTGCAGCGTGAATTCCTGGCCATCGAGATCTTCTGGCGCTCATTTTAGTGCTAGCTCCTAGGATCTCTTGCCTTAGCTGTGAATCTCCCAGTTTTTCAGAATTCGCCTTGTGCGTTTTGCTAACCTGAGCCAAAGAGGAGGCAGCATTCGTGCCTTGCAAGGTCCTCTTGCCCTAGTTTGTTGATGGGCTTCCAGGAGCAAACCAGTTACCATCTGATTTGCTTTCCCTGCCCTCAGGTACATGAGGCTTGCTCAGGCTGCCTGATTACTAGTGGTTTCACCCTGAAGCCTTTAGCCTCTATTCTTTGGCTGAGGAAGAAGGCACTGGTTTCTGGGCTACCCTGGCCTCCCTAGGATGTTCTGTCCTCAGTCGGACTGTGATTTTGATCCCCAGCCCTTTCTTATCCCCGGGTTCCCGTGTAATTTGCAGAAGACTTGACCCTCTTAACTTCCCTGAGCTAGGAGGACTATCCCCAGACCYGGAGGACAGGCCATTGCCAAAGGATGGGCACATTCCTCTGGATCCAGGGAAGGTCCACCTTTCCCAGGGGGAGTTARGAGGGTCAAGTCTCCTGCTTTCTGTTGTTTGCTTGTCGGCACAGACACTGTGCAAGTGGGATTTTTTTTTAAATCGCCATCTATTTAGGCCATTTAAAGTTTGAGTTGATTTTGGTATACTCACTTGGGGAAATTCTTGACCTTTATAAGTGGCAAATGCTGCAGAAAGCCATCCYAGGGCTTTTCCCTTTCCCTAAGCCCATCACATCTTAGCTTTCAATGGCTGAAAGTTTCATTAGCTGAGGGGCAAGTGGGAGRTGATTAAATGACATGATCTGAAGTGAGGGTGCTTTGTTTTAATGCCTGKCCAGCCCTGGCATTTTGGTGCTCTGTTGTAACTTTTCCATTTACTGCTATGAAGACAGAAATATGATCAAAGAAAAAAAAAAAAGGAAAGAAAAGATCTGCAGAAAAGTTGTTTAAGCATTACTGAAACATTCTCCATTTGCAGCGCCAAAGGCTGAGAACTCTCTCAGTGTGTTAAAGCCTTTTAATAATTTGAGATCACATTATAATCCCCTTGTCCAGAATCCTTATAATTTATACATGGTTTAATGCTTGGAATAAAGTTAGAGTCTCAGTCCTTCTTCTTTCTTTTTTTTTTTTTTTTTTTAACTCTGATGCCACAGTCAAGGATAATCATTTTAAACGCTGAAATGTGTTAAATGCATTAATTGCACTAGTTTAAGTGTTTTATTTTGAGTTAAAGTCACTCAGAACTTTAATATGACAGATAAGATATAGAGCAATAATTCTAACTGTGACTCAGAACAGGAAACAAATCCTGACTTTGATCTGAGTAATAACACTTCTCTSCCTGACCGGCAAAGTTGCATTAGTAGCAGTACTGAGCCTGCGGTTGAGGCTTAGCACCAGGAGCGCCCAAATAGCTGCCGGCGGATGGAGCTGCTGGGGCTGAGTGCTGCATCCCAGCCACCGACTCGCAAAACTCAACGGGGAGGGAAGAGCAGGGCGCTGCTTCCCCTGCCTTGAGGCTGTTGGGGGCTTGGAGGAGCTGATGCAGAGAGACGGTCTAAAATGAGGGGCTGCTGCCCGCAGCAGTGGCCCTGCAGCAGTGTGGGCAGCACGATGCTCTTCCCCACGGCGTGGCCGTTCGCGTCCCCCATCGCCACGGGCACATGCTGGGGCAGCCTGCCCCTGGGCTCCAGCTCTGCTGCCATCACAGAAATGAGCTCGGATGAACTTAATCCTGCGGCTGTGCTGCCRTACCCCTGTGTCAGTGTGCCTCCTGTCAGTTAATCACTCCTGGGGATACAGCGGAACTATTCGGGGTAGATTTTCAAGAACAGCAAGGGCAAGCAGCCACATTAGACCCCCCTTGAAATCACCTAAGGAGTGTTTTGGGTACTGAACCCATATATATCCGATMCAATTTAGATGCCTTAGGGTCTCTTGCCTGATTTCAGAAAGCCATGGATTTTCCTTACACCTGTAAGACCACACAGGTGTTTTGAGGGTCAGAAATCATTTAAAATGGCAATAGGCACCTACATTTAGGCACCTGAATATCTCCCCTAATACTGCAATGTGCTTGCAGCTATTCAAATTCATAGCTGAAATAGGGAAAATCTTTTTAGTTTTCCAACCTCATTTCAGTAAGTCACTTCCACGTGTTTTACAAAACCACACTGAGCTGGTGGTCTTGCAGTTTGCACAGATTTTCCCAATTTTTTAATGTTTTGGTTGGGAAGAAGTCGTGCTTCAGAATTTTGTGCTTAAAGTAAGTTAATCAAGTGTTATTGGATTTCAGAGTTAACCTTAAGATCCTAACTTTTTCACCTCATGGGCCACCAGCCCTACCATGTCAAATATTTTGAAGAGGTGTTGGTTTTGGCAGCATATTTGGAAGGCTATAGGGTTCCAGTTAGGCTGGATTGTGGAGCAGAGTGTTGTGTGGCATTCACCAAAGATGTGCTACCAGAAGCTCTCTTTCCATGCTGAACCCTCTGGTGATGTGGAGGGAGACACCCAGTCAGCCTCTTTACAGAATCTGAAGGTCTTAGGGCTCTGATCAACAAAGCATAAATACTATGCTGGCCCGTCAAAGCAACTTCGCTGTCCATCCTCCCCACCTTTCACCTAGCTCAGGGACACATTTCTGCCACTTGCCTAGTTTCAGGAGTATCCAGTCCAAACTATCCTGCTCAGCATATTTCATAGTGAAGCCCCCTCCAGCACCAGCATCTGCCTTTCCGGGGAACCTTTACCAAGCAAATTCTGTTAATTCGTCAGTCTTCCCATTTCTTCTGTGTGTTCATTAGACTCAGGTGCCCCCTATGACCCTGTCTCTTACTAGTTAGAAAAGTATTGACAAGGTGCCCTTATTTGAATTAAACACTAAACTATCTGCACAATATATATGTTTTGGACAAGAGATTTTTAATATGATAATGAGGTGCAAAGGCAGTCAAGGATGACCTTCTCCATCCCTTGGAAAAGAGCTTGCTTGGCACACCTATGACACTCATATATAAAATTGATCCATGGGATTAATTACCAGATATATCATTGGAGGCATAAGTTCAAAAAATGGGTTAGGACCCACAGCACAAGGGCCTCAGATCTGCTTGTCCAACTTAACTTTCCATAAAAGGCTTTGATTTTTCAAAAAGTAGTAGATACCTACTTTCTGAAAACCAAATTGATTAGTCTCTTAGATAAATCAAGACATAAAAATTGGTGTTATGCATGTACATATTTGTTACATATTTACAGTATATATGTTATTTTTGAATGAAGTCATATAAATTCTCAAGTTTCAGTCCATTAAGCCAGAAATTACCAGAGGTCATGAATAAACTACTTCAATGAACAGGTTCAAATTTCAATGACTGCTTAAGGAAAAATTGTATTTTTGCCTTGCTCTAATTGCCACATGCTATAGTTTTAGAGGAAAGAATGACTGGCTAAGGCAGTCAGCAAAAAAATGGCACCATTAGAACATGATATATTGTGTTATRTTCTGTGCCGTAGGTTCTCCTCCACACTGCTCCCTCTTCCCCAAATCTTGCAGCAAATTCCAATCTGTCTGTCTGCAGCCTGGATTAGTTATTCCTTCTTAGATCAATGCCTTCTGGTTGGTTGTAGATACTTGATTGTCCCCAGACATATAATGTACAGACTGGAGCCTTGCTATGCATATAACACTGAGGATAAAGGATCCGTGACCAAACCTTTCTTTGAGGAAAAGTCACTTAACACGTTTCTGCATTACAAAATATCCCACAGTGAGATCTCACTGGAACCAGATGTTCATAGCAGAAAGCATATGGCAAGAGGAGGTGGATCCATTTTTCTTAAATCCTCTTGAAAAGCCATTGTATCGTAGCCCGAAGTCTGCTCAAATTCATGCTTATAATCCCCAAAGTCTTTTCCCAGTAATAAAAAAAAAAAGCACGTCTCCATTTTCATTGCTTGTGAATCACTTCCACAACCATTGACTTCCAATGGCTTGCATAGGGAGCAGCTGAGAAAAGAATTTGACCCACAGTGTACAAGGTGTACATGAAGCTTGAATGAATGGAACATGTGTGGAGAATTACTGAATGAGTATTTGTCCTGAAGAAATAGAGGCAATGGATGGATAAAAGTCAATCTTTGTGTGTTCCATAAATATTTAATCTCAACCTGAAGAGATAGAAATTTCCAAACAATATATAGCGTGTTTATCACATCATGTCATCTTGTGTTATACACTGCCTGTTGGTGCATGACAGCTGCCTAATCTGTTTATGTGGTTGAGCTTAATCAGGTGAGTTTGTTCTTATTGCATGGATTAGGGTGTCTGACAACAGACTTCTTTTTAAATTGACAGTCTCTGCTAATACAGACAGGAGCAGGGCCTTAAAAAACACTGTAATCCAATGCCCCAGGCTAATGAAGGCTGAGCCAGTACTTCGGTTGTTCATTTAACCCCCTCGAGCCCACAGATACTGTATTTCACAAAGGAGATAATTGCTTTGTCTTGCTGGTACAGATTATGACCAGCAAAGGACTGTTTGCATAGTCAGATTGTGGACTTCATGCTCAAAATGGAGAGATCTGGCTGACAACATCAACCATGACAATAAAATGTGAAGTTGAGAAGAGCATTTTGAATGGTGCAGACCAGGCACCCGGAGCTGGAGGACTGGATGTGGAGCCTACTTCCCTCTTCTGTTGGTCCCACGTTTGGCAGATGAGCATAAGGACGGCAATTTGGCGGCATCATCAGTGGCCCACACTCAAATCTCTCATGTCCACTGCAGGTCATGCTTGGAGCATTGGGAAGGCTGGTACCGCTGCTAGTGCTGCTCTGGAGGAGGGAGTACAGGAGTTTACAAGGGTCTGAGAAATTGCATGGAGAGTCGCTATTTAGTTCTTTCTCTATGAAAAGACCATTATTTGTCATCTATAAGCACATTTCAAACTATTACATATAGAAATGCTAAGAATGATATGAAATCACCTGTCATAGACTAATGCCTTTCTACAGTTCATCCACTGTTTGCTTTACTTTTCACCTGGGATCTTTCAGACAATTGCATTTTTTTTTCAGCTTTTGGAGGCTGGAGATGCTTTCAAAAGGATTTGCAGCATGCAGGAAATGGTGAACTGGACAGGTCTTTCATGGCTTAGATTTTAATAAAGTCTAAATATATGAATCATATTACAAAACAAGTATGATATGACCACATGTGCTCAGAAAAAGGAAATGTGGATTTTGTTTGTTGGCTGTAAAGAAATAAATTGCATTTCTAGTTCCTGTATCAACTGTCCTACTGAATTTCCTCTTTCACACAGACCTAGTATGTGCCAGGTGTAGATGATATAAGAGGAAATTTCAAAATATATGAAGAATTGGTCTAGAATGAGTGAAGAAATTCTGTAAGATCATGAGGATAATTATGAATGCTTTCTACATTTTTGAACTGAGAAATATTTGACTGATAGCTATTACATAGATTTGATTTTTGACATATTAATGAAGCATCATCTTGAAATACTTAAAGCAGTCACATTCTGTTTGCAAGTCAGAGTCATTTTTTTATTCCACATTTTTATAGAGCCATAAGTCTTTGAAAGAGATTATATAATGCCAACATAATCCTTTATGCATCAGTAGGGCTTTCTCTATGATGATCTAAAAGCACTGCTTGTCCACTGATGACTGAATTCTCACCATACCCTTTTTTAGAGAAATGTTTTTAGCAGTTTTGGGGATGAGTGACTGAGAAACAGATTGTACCTACTCTGGGAATCCGTTCATCATATAGGAGATCCTGAACATGATAGGGGCAAAATATCCTGGATATAGCTGGATCTGCCAGACTGTTTTCTACTGCTATAATAAAATCATTTTGCTCTTCAGATGAAACAAGCTGCACTACGACAAGCTCAATTCTCCTAATGTGACCGCAAGCCTCAATCTTTCTGGAGGTGTCTTCTTGTTTCTAAATGTAAATCCTGCCTGGGCAGATTTGTAGGGGTTTCTGCTCTGTCTAGACTTTCCAGTGGATGCTGYGCAGCGACGCCGAGAGCAGCAGCAGCAGCACTGGCCACGCTGAGTCGGGACGTGCCGATGGGAGCAGCAAGTCCAGGGTCAGGCTGCGTTGGACCTGCAGGGCGATATTGACCCTACAGCTGGAGCCCGTGCTCCAGTGCCRGTGCTGTGTGTGCGTGGTGTGCAACCCACGCAGTGCACGTCGGGTCGGAYGCCCTCAGGGCATGGCAAACTCATGGAATACGTACAGAGAGGATGTCTGTGGGCAGATACTAGCCACAGTGTCAAACAGGTACTGGCAGTAACTATTATGGGTACAAGTGGTAACTCTAGAAGCTCCAAGCTCCAATTCCCCAGAATTTCTATATGTAAAGAGAGGAGATGTCAGCAAATCCATACATATTGTACTTAAGTCTGGACTTAGTCTTTAGTCTTTAATAATATGGAAATACYATAAACAGATTGTAGAGCATGTTCTCTAGGCTACGGCCTTTATTTTTTTTTTCCTTCCATCACATCAGTAGTGGTGGACCTGCATCTAGCTGTTTTTAGCCTTAGGTCTTGTAGGAATTAAGTTCTTTTATTAATCAGACAGAATAATCAGTGTCTAATTTTACAAGTTGATAGTTCAATGAGGTTGAAGCAAATCAACAAAGCCTAGACTATTTAATGGAAGACAGTTGCTTTTAATACCGACAACTTATCATCTTCTTTCCATTTGGATATTCCAGATGACTACACACTTGTTTTTAAGTTCTAGTGAAAGACCAGAAATAAATCACATAAAAGCTAATATAAYATCTAAGGACTTAAAGACAGGGAGCCAAATGTTAAGCAACTTGCTTAACTGAGCTTTGTACAGAATGAAATCACCGGAGAAAAACACTATGAGCAACAGGTTTTCACAGTTGCCAATTTGATTTAGAAGTGTGTAAAATCAATGAGACCTTTCAGGACAAGCTGCGTGTGAACCATCATGCGTTATGTTTTATGCCTTCCCTCCCACCTACAAAAACATGCAGGCTGAGAAATCCCTGCCCTCTTAAAATGTGGTCTTAGGCACTTCATACTGAAGGGCAAGGGAATGTGCCTGCCAGAAGACTTAGCCAGCTAGATGAATACATTCCTTTGGTTGGGATTCACTATCCCCATAACTCACTGTCTGAACACTGTACTGCTCAAGACAAAGGTGCTGGCTTGCCAGAAAGCAGGAGGAACGAGATCCCAAAACAAGCACTGGCACATCCAGTRCTTCAACCTTTTCAAACAGTACGAAATAGGTTATTCTCATGGTGGATTTAAAATTACCAATACACTTCTCTCTTACTTGGAATAACTTTTTTAAGAGGGGAGAAGCATTTTTTGTGGTTATGAAGCAGGATTCAGAAGAAGCAGGACTGCTGACATGAATTTCTGGGGCAGCTGTAGCCTCGCTGAGCTGTGAAAGCCTCTCAGGAAAATGTTTGAAAATGGGGAAGCATAAAGTTACTTGCCCATATTTTAAGGGCCAAATTTGAAGTAAAAAGAAGAAAAAAAAATACTTTTAATCTCTTTGTCCTGCATTTTACTCAGCTATAGCACTGGTCTTCTGAGAATTTTAATGCAGGGGAAACCCTTTGTGATCTTTCAAGAATGATGCTGCAGAAATGCAACAATGCAATTAGAGGTAATTTTATTACCTAATTCTTGTTGCCCCTAAAGAATAATTAGCATACAACATCGAGTGATGATGGCTGAATGCATAATTTTGACAGATACGTGCTGAGCCTTTAGGGCCATGTTCTTGTAAAATGCAGTTTGAAAACTGCATTGTGCTGTGCATGTGATGAAAAYCTCCACAGGAAATGTTGTTGAGAAACTCACCTTGTTGGGACAGAGTAATTCACTGTGGTAATTTATTCTTTACTTGTAGCTATTGTTTAGCATGTTGGGGAAATTCTTCATTTCTTTGTCTAATAGGGGTGTATGTGAGGGAGTGGTGTATTATCTCCCTGCCTTCTCCCCTCCACCGGGAGCTGCACTGGAGACAATCACGTTGGAGCTCTGAAGAGAAGAGGGRACAATTTTGCATCCTCTGGAACCTTTTTGTCCCCTGTATCTACACTGAGAAGGTATCGTCACTTCTCTGATCTGGGAGGCTGGTACAAAAATCACCTCTGTATGAGTCCARTGCATCACTTGCATTTTGGTAGCACTGTAGTGCACCAGGCATGCTGGTAGAGAAGTGCACCTGGAGAGCTTGGAGAACTAGGCTAATTTGGGCTTTATTTTCTCTGAAACAAAAAGGTGGGAGGTCCTGTAATTTGCTTTGGAAGTAGGATAACTACCGCAATAATTGCCTTATTGCRTCTTTGCTTGTGGTGTGTTCTGAGTTGCAGCTTCTCAGTAAAACTACATCCCTTTGCTTGGGCCTTTCCCAGCTGGATGTAAGAACCAGAGGAAGAAGCTGGATGCTGAGTGATAGAACACAGTTTTGCCCTTAATGAGGTTAAGTTACAGAGGCACAAGAGAGTCCTTCCAGTAAACAGCACTTGTAGAAAATGGCACGTGACCAGAAAAGGTGGTGTTTTTTTGTCACATGTGACCCTAATGACACAGGATTCTCACACACACACACACACACACACACACACACACACACAAAAGAAGTGAGAAAAAGAAGTAAATTAGGCATAACTCAGCATTCCTTCTGTGCCCAACTCACTCACTGATCCCCAAAGAGGGACTTCAGCATTCCGGGAAGACAGAGCACATCTCCAGGATCTGATTGGGATCTCCGAGGTTTGGGAAAGGGAGGATCTTATATGAGCGGAGGCAAAAATTGGGCGTAACAAATATTTACTTCTGCACTCCCTGAAGTAACCAGGGAAACTGAAGAAGTGAAGCAGGAATGGTCACCTCAATGACCCATTTGAGAGACAAAAGTATAGCAATGAAAGGAATCGGCTTGTCTTCCACCCCACTGTGGTCCAGCCCTGCAGCCCAGGGGTGCTGGAGCCAGAGCATTGCCAGAGAAATTTCTGGGACTGTCCTCTGTAAGGAGGAGGATAATAATAGATAATACCAGTGAAGAGAAATTTGTCACTTATGTGGRACTGCAAGATTTAGGCAACTGCAAAGAAGCTATCTCATTTGTCAGCCTTTGCTAAGGCTGATGCTTCTACYTGGCAGGGTTGTGAAAAAACAGGTAGTTTTGGAGAGGGACTTGCCTTTTTTTTTCCCTCCTTTGTTTGCTCAGAGGCTATCTGGCAGTTCCTTTAAACATTATAAGATTTCTAAAGGTACTGGGTGAGGGCCTTACACGTGGTTATGAAATGTGGGGAGGTGAGTCCTATTATGGTTGTGGATCTAGGCTGTGAAACAAGATGAGGATTCAGTCTCTTCCCTACTGCTTATTCCTGAATGACCCCAGAGGCTGTTCCTGGCCAGACAGTGCGCAGYGCCTGCTCTGACTCTGAATCTAGTTCCATTCTGAGATTTGCAAAAGCTCCTCCCTGTCTAACCCAGACCATCAATGACACCAGGACGCTGCACAAAGAAGTAGGGCRAGACTTAACTCCTAGATGCCCTGCAGCCTACTGGGATCCTCAGTTATGAGTTGTGTGCCAGGAAAATTAGGTGGCTGGAGAGGGGATCCTCAGAAACCAGCTGAGCCAGATGCTGCTTAACTTAGCGTGTGAAATGTAAAACCAAAAATATATTTATACACATACACACACATATATATATATTTAAGAGGCTAAAAGGCAAATAGGTGTCCAGGTACCTCAGATGACTTGGCCCTCAGGTGCTTCTAAAAATTCCATTTGGTKCTTTCAATGCACCCAGAATAACACAGACAGGTGACTGCACGTCTGCATTATATATACACACCTGAGTTCCTTTTCTAGTCCTCTTTCACATTCACTATGGGAAAATAAGCACTTTTAGACAGAGTTTGTATCAGCAAAAAGTAAGAGTCTTGAAAAGAGCAAATGTTACAGAAATGTATATTTCTCACCACTGACTGTCCTGGGAACTTAGAGTGATTGTTCAAACACAGATGTCCATACTGCAGACAACTCAAGCTGGAAGTGGCAAATCCTACCCTTGAAGACCTGTAAAACTCTGTTAATCATTTCTTGCTTCAGTTTTCTGTGTGCAAACTGAGAGTAATGACACCATTTTCCTCATCTTTGGGGAAGCTGAATTGTGGGGTGCAGGGGTTATATGACATGGAGAAAGTCTAGTAAAAGACTGATTTGGTTGGGAGCCTAGATGCCACTGTGATATTGCTATTAAGCGGTGTTGATTACGGAGTTTACAAAGAGAAGGCCTGAGTCAAGGTCTTTACCCGAGAGCAAAGAAGCCATCCTCACCATCCTCACCATGGTAGCTCGTGAGCAGAGCATGACTGGCCCTCATAACTAGTACAAGTGGAAAGACCGGCTCTTTCATTTTGATACRTCTGTCCCCTGCTTTGAACAATGATGCTCCTGGACTTCCATATGTTTTCTCACATTCCTTGATTGACCATTAACTTATCCCGTTTGAGCTGCAGACTATAATGAACACCTGATTGCACTTGAATCAGTGAAACACCTTACAAATACCTTACAGCCTGTTGTGCTTGGAGTTTATTAGTGTTAGTTTATTCGTGTTTATCAGAGTGGGTTTGGTCTGGGGATTTTTTTGAGGAGGGAGCCTCAGACAGTCTCAGAAACCCATGCTTAAAAATGCTTGTTTTCACTTTGCTGACTCCAAATATTTCTGCACTTCAGAGCACCTTTCCACTCACCTGGCTGTTTGATACATCAATGTGCTGCCGTTAACACATTTAATTGCATGATTCAGTATGATGACATGCCAGTCCATATATACCATTCAGACAAATTTGTCAGTGCTTCCTTGGCCTTCAGTAGTTTTAGCAGCCCTCTAATATAGAGGGTTATTTGAAGAACAAATATTCAGTGTGTGTGTGAAGGAGAAAAGGGAGAGTATTCAGAAACTCCTACAGGCATTCCAAGGCAAAACACACTGTGACACGTTTTGTTGCCATGACATAATGGTGAGAAATCCACAGTATGTGCCCTATTTTTCTCACAGGCATGAGATTAAAGTCTTGAGAACTGGTAAGGGCACTACGTATTTGCTCCATATCTCCTTTTCAGGCTTGCAGAGAGACCCTGGTRTGATAGGTACAGGCTGTCCTTCCTCTCACGGCCTGGAGAACCACAATCACATGTCAATGCTAAGCTGCTTTTTCCCTTGTCTAAAGGAGACGCTTCGAGAAATGATCCAGGGCTACCACTGAACAAGAGAGGGCGAAAAAAGCCGATCCTCTCCCCAGATCTTTCTGCAGTACTCATGGCACTCGATCTCTGAATAGTAACATTAGCCACAGCAGGATTCACAACATTATTTGTTGGTCCTCACTCCCCCTTGCTATCTTCCTATAACAGCGTATGGGTCTGGAAGATGGACAGGTGGATTGTTTTTTTCCTACCCATATTTCAAATCAAATCTGATTCCAAATTGCCTGTGCCACTGACTTCATGCGAAATTTTAGGTGAGACTGGTTTTGATTGCAGAAGTGGTTGGGGAATCTTGCTTATCTGTGTCGTTTGAGTATTCTAAGACAGCCTATTTATATGCCTGCGACCCTTGCGAGAGCTARATGCTGAATGTTGATTTGCCTAGATTTTGATCTTATGGGAGGCTTTGCACACTCTTGCCATATATTTGAAAACATAATCCAGTAAGAATCCCTCAGAGCAGTGGTTTCCCAGACACGGTTGCTAGGTGATCCTCCAAAGCAGAATAAATTCTTTAACGACCCAGGCTTCAAGCACCTGAGAAGCAACCAGGACCGACACACTCGAGCGCGAGGGAGCGTTGCTGCAGCTCTGCTCTTCTGCTTATTTCCGCATTTTGCATCCGTCTTATGCAGCCGGAGATGGGCACCAGCTGCTCTATTCTGAGCTTTTTTCTTCCTTGGAAACTGTGAAAAACATTTACAAATACTGTGAAGAACAGACAAATTACCTGGGCATAAAATCAACATACACATCAAGCCCATTGATCTGGACCTCCTCACTGACTCTTTTAATAGAAACGTATGTGACAATGTTTATGTGAAAGTGGAAATAGGTACATTTTTATGAATATATGCTCGCTCAAAGATATTCAGGAACTCTAGAAATGCTGAAATTCTATATTGGTTTAATAAATGCAACAAGATTATATATTTTTAGAACAGTAACTCTATACAAATACAATCTTTTTCTAAAATTTGGTTGTTTTTATCAGAATTTAGCTCAAAACTGATCAATGCCCTTTACAAAACAAAAACCTTCGAAGTTTTTCAGAATAAACTTAAACTCAATTCCCCTGTTTTTTTGGCTTCATGAAAGGTAATGTCTGCCCTTCACAAGGCTCAGCTAAGAACAGACTGACTCTGCAGCAAACAGGTAGATAATGTATGTGTGATGTATGTGTGATGTATATGTGATGTACATGTGATGATAATGTATTGAAAACAGACCTGTGAATACACGTGCAAGGAAAGTTTGCATAAATGTGATGTAGTGGAATAAAAAGTCATTCCACCAATGAATCTAGATTTTTGTGGTTTCTGCCTTGATTTCATCCCAGCTAGAAGTCTACCAAGATATTTTAAACCCTGCCAAGATTCCTCTGGAAAAGAAAGTTTTAGCATTTCATAAATTTCGCAAGCTTCCTTATCTCTTGATAAGCTGAAAATCCTCCTACTTTCTCCCTTGAGACCCTTTGCCTTAATGAGAATATTTTCTCACACAGGAGGCACACAGCCCCTGTCTTTGTGTGAGCCAGGGTCCACACCTTTGCCRTAACAAGGACACGAGCTCGCCTGCTGTATGGGGCTGGTGGAGGCCTGGTGGGGACTGCATCTGGAAAGGGCAGCCTTGGGAAGGTGCCTCCTTTGTCCCGGTCCCCCTGGGAGCGGGAGCTCCAAGACCTCTCTGATTTGTGAGAGGGATTCCAGACTCCATTTCTAGTGTTATGCCAGCAGATTCCCAGCAGTGTTCCAGAGCGATGGGTACCTCACTATAAAGCAATCTGTGGCTGTACAACTGAAGGCTATCACATACCAAGGACACTAGACCAAGCTTGCTCTGGCAGCTTTAATACTCACACTGAATTATTGACATTGCAATCTTCACAACAGTCCTTTAGACCTTTGATTTTGTGTAAGATTTCATAAGRTTGCTAAAAATGAAATTTGGAAAAAAAAAAAAAAGAGTCTCAACTGCCCTATTTTTTGAAATCTTTGTTACACCTACGTGAATTACTAGGAGTATTGCTAACAGTGAGAAAAAAACAAAAGAAACTCTTCTCATGACTGTTTGCTATTTCCTGCCATCAGAGTGTTTTGTGGAGCTGTTTCTTTTCTGTGCTTCTCTCATAGGTGTGGGTCTGAGAGGAGCTCACCCTCCAGCTACGGTTGGAAATCACTCGGAATCTGTTTTGGTCACCCCATTGCCTCAGGGAGCAATGAGATCCTAAAAGCTCCGTGAATCCCARTGCCACTTCCTAGAGCTGCAGGTGGGAAGAATTAAAAGCTGGCATGGCCCTGAAGAGGAGGGCAGGGGACAACTGGATGGTGGGTCTTGCAGAGGGCTGCAGAAGGCACCGCCAGGATGAGTCTCACCCATTTCTGGCACTGGAGCCAACAGTGCCCTTGGAGACAGGCCCACTCTCTTCCAGCTTGCTTCCCTAAATGTTTTTCTTTCCCAGTCTCTCTACTACCCCGACYCTTTGGACAAATCCCAGCTTCCTTGTCAAACTGGTGCCAGTGCCTATATGTCCTTCACTGAAAGGTAGACTCCCCTTGGCCTAGGTTCAAGGATTATGCAAAGCGTGGGAGGATACAATTTTTCCAAATAAAGGCTTGATAAGGTTTTTTTTTTTTTTTTTTTTTTTAGCATGGGCAAAAATAGCTTTTCAGTTTATGTTATCTTGTAAATCAATCAGTTAATTGCTGCAAAGGTTTTGGAGGTTTGGTTTGCCTGAGGCAAATGCTTGACAAGGCACATTTTAGCTCAAGTAGCTTGTCTGGCAAAATTATAAGAATTTGGAAAACAGATTCTTATACCAGGAAGTGGCCAAGCATCTGTCAAGGGTCTTGAGAACAAAAATAAACAGGGGTAATTTTCATGGTGCTCAGGGCATCAGCTTTGCTGGTGAGACAGTCCTTGCAGAGGGGGACAGACCAGGCAGGCACCATGGCAGTTACCTCCTCTGATCGATTTGGAGAGCAGAAGCTGTGGTTGGCAACTAAGCATCAGTGGGTCAGTCACTTGCACGATGAGTTACTCATGCCCAGCAAGCTGGCCCTATAGACTGCAGAGCATCATTGAGATCACCCTGGGATGTGCATGATTCTGAACCCCACCTAATAAACCTTGCCCAAATCAAATTCATGGTGTGATGAGCCGTCCCTTCCTGATGAACCTGGGATTCCTTGTTATGTCTGAGCTTGTGCAAAGCTGGTATGGAGTCTCCAAGGCAGCTCGTGGACCAAGCAGAGCAGAGGGACTGTGAGCAATCAGAAGGCTGCCTAAACAGTGGTATTCATTTTGTAAGGAATTTGAGRAACATTCCCTGTTCAGCCAGGCACCTAGGGCAAGATCAAGCTCACCTAATTTAGTTATCTACAATTTAGGTGTCTAGTCTAAGCAAGTTATCGAGGCTCTGTCTTATGGAGCCTATGGGGAGATAGACATCTTTAGTGTAATTCATCCCACCTACCTTAAATACTTACATTGAAATTGGGYAATATGTGCTCTGAAACGATTTATCTTTCTCCCTTGATTATGAGGGAATGCTGATGACTAATATACAGTAGTCATCTACGTGGTAGATAACTAAAATAAGAGTAAATGAAGCCCATTCAAATATTTTATAGCACATTAATCTATTCTTATAATGAGATTTCCCAGGTGGTTATATGGTCCCTACTGCATTTCTTTATATTCCTTATCCAGCCTTAACTAGTGTTTTTAGTTGAATAGAAGTCTTCTCTGTGGTTCCACGACCAACGAGGATGGATGGGGCTGTGTGTGTATGTAACCTATTTCAGTTGGGATGGCCATCATCGGACAAGCTTGTTTCCACACTGTAGACAGTGTTCTGCATAGCCCATGAGAGTGCATTTGCAGGACATAGTCTAACAGAGGAGGATGAAAGCATATATGATTATTTAAAAATTTCCTTGAAATCAGAGCATTCACATGATGATGGTACTGAAATAGATGCGAGTTTCTTGTCATTGGAATAGATGAGTTTTCTTGTCATGGCAGAAAAGACAGTGTTTTTTTCTTAAAGTACACCTGAAAGAAAGTGTAATTCAAGAAAGGAAAATTGAAATATCTTGGGTGTAGAAATTATCTCAAGAACTCAAGAGACGTTTTGTGAGTGATGACATACGGGTGTTGCCCTCAATGTGGAAAGGGAAAAGAACTCATTTAATGTTCTGTTGGATAATTTTAGTTGAAAGAAGGAAATKTTCAAGTATTCACAGATATCCTAATCTAGGAACAAAAGTAATACTGATATTAGCTTACAGCTAATAATCACAGCTGGCCTGATTTRTTGTCTCAATTCTGCTGTTAGATCCTGACTTTTAAAGATGAACAGTATTTTTTTTTCCTGAATAGAGAGGCTGAAAGCCAAATACACTTCAGAAATTCAGTACTCATGCATTGGGGATTTAAAGCCATTTCACTAAAATGGAGACCTTTTAAAAATGGATCTGAATTCAGATTTTGGACACTGGATTCAAGGAGCTGGTTTAGGCTTCTCCCTCTTTTTCAGCATGATTATAAACAGAATTGCAGTTAATTAACCTATTTAAACTGCTGGTCTATACTTGTAAGTGATGAGGAACAGGATTAATGTTCAGAAGGAAAACAGACCCGAATGTCTGATCCATCTAATTATTACAATTACAATTAGGGTAGAGAAAGTAAGCTTGAACTAAATACCACCCTCTCGCAATGTTTGTTGTACAGGTCACATTGAGCAGAATCAAATCCTCAAAAGGGAAAATATTTTCCAGCCTCCCAGAGGACCAGCTTGGTATTTTGATGAAATGCTGAACACAAACATTGTCTGGAACAGATATTTCAGTGGTCAAGTGTTTGTACTTTCTATCTGKTAACCAAGTTAGCTAGCCATAAATTACACTGAAAAGAGACCAGAACAGTAGCTAAGGTTACTAGTGTGAAGGTTCACAGACAGACTTGACTCTACTATAATTGTCTTGAGGTCAGTTCTCTGTCACAGCAATAAAGAGAGAACTGCTCTCTACTTAAGCGTTATGGGATGAATTCTCAGCCAATATCTTAAATTAATGAAGATAAATTAGTATAAATCAGCTGAGGTTACCTTCTCTCTTCATTTAATTTGGATTTGAATTAAACATTTCGCTAATTTGATGTCTCATAGGCTGCATGGTGAGATACAGAAACCCAGCAATGCTTTTGGAGCTCCAGACTGTCCAGCCCAACATACTGGTATCACCCCAGAAAGACACAGGTCTCTTGTGTGGCTTTTGGTTATATGCAGCTCTTAAGTAACRATATCTATCTATAATGACATCAGGTGCCTAAGTGTATAGGAACTTAGTATATAGGAACCATATGTACAGAGAGTTAAATTATTGCTTTGCTATCTAAATAAAAACAAAAAAAGAATTCTACACAGAATRCCCTTTCCCCAGCATGCAAAGAGAGAGTGCAATTACATTTAAACTTACTTGAAATTTAAGGCAGGAGGGGCTGTACATCTGAACCTCTGCTCAAAACAGGAATCCTGCCATCAAGGCTGACTATGTGCATTGGAATCTCTGTTTTAGAAAGACRTCCTGCCTTGATCAAAAGCCCTCAAAGGATGGAGAATCCACAGTGTTTCAATAGTTAATTGCACATTGTTAAACTTGTGCTTTGTTTCCAATTTTATTTCTTCCCTTTTTTTCTTGAAAGGAAGAGATTCAAAAAGAGGACAATTCATCTGAGGATCTCATCAGGCTTGTGCTGTATTATTCTCTACCCTGTTCATATTTGCTCACCACCTCAGAAATGAATCGTAGCCTTAGAATTGCCCACCCATACTGTAGGAAAATCTGAGATTTTGGCTTCCAAAGGCTCATTTACTTGGAGTTTGACACAGATATCCTATAAATCAGAGATCTCTGACCTCTCTTGATGACCTTTGCAGATCTTTCTAAATGTCGGGGTTCAGTTTTAACCCTAACAATAACTTGGTTAATTGACAGTTATAGTGAAAATTATCAGTCTCTTCCTAGTGCAGAGTGAGAACAAAATAGCATAGTGATCGTAAATCTCTTCCAAAGCAGAAAGGCAGAATTTTATGCACACTTTGGATGTAAATAAGTATAAAGCATGAAACAAAACTAAATCAGGTGTGCATCAGTGCCTCAGCCTTTAAGAAGGCAATTAGCAATATGTTCCTTCTGTAATTAAATCAAAGTGAGAKGCTCTCATGAGGTTTTTTAATTGTTACATCAGTCTGGTTTTCATCATGATTCCACAAACAGCTGCACTGGTGCAAGCAGCAGTAACACAGGGATGAGGAGGGACAGGGGCAAMGGTTGGGAAGGTAAGAAATGGCTGTGCTGTGTTTGTCATCCCCATTCTGAATGTCTGTCCTCTGTGAGACTTCTAGAAACTTAAGGACTTCTGGAAAGTTACGGAAAACTCTCCATCCTCGGGATCTGCAAAGTCAAGACCACGTATCTCTTTATGGTCTGTGTTCCACTTCAGCCATAGGTTATGGCTGGAGGAAGTTGAGACTCTTCTTCAGGAGATCTGGTGGCCTTTGTGCTCCCTGCCCTTGGTTCTGTGGACTCTCGTGTGCTCTTCCYGGATCTGAATTCGGCAGCCAGCATCTTTCAGTGAGAGCAGGAGGAAGGACARTGCTTTTGACAGGTAGATGATTGCATTATCCATCCAGCTGCCTGAGTCAAACCCTCGTGCTCGGAGGGGCTCATGCGCCTACTGCAGAATAGCTRCTCCTTACTGCAGAATAGCTACTCAAAATATCCAGTTTTTGACCAAAAGCCTGTTCAGTCAAGTGTTCCACCTCTTGTCTGTCATTGGGACTGCCAGTAATAACAATTARCTTCACTTAATTGTATATTTTAACAACTGCTTCATATTACCCGGATCCTTTCTTCACTTATAATGTGAGATACCTTTCCACTAAATGTGGTTTTAATTAAGGCTCAGTTCACAACTTTGCACAGGCTGTTGAAAAATTCCTGTCCTGTAAGAAAAGTGATGATGCAGTAAATGCTACTGGGGTGGAGGCTGAATTTTATTAGATGTGTGTTGAGCCCTTACCGCTCCTTGATTTTGGATTAGCCTATGCAGATGCCAAAGGAAAGAAAGAATAGAATTAACAACAGCAACTGTAATAATATCAAAAGTGTAAAATATGCAGGTGCTGATACCAGCACTATTCTAAGATGTGAGGCACAGTATCCTTATGATGGTGTGGCCAACTGCAGACCAGATTTCAGTTTGCTTCACAGGAAGCATTAAGTTAGCAGASAACACTGCAGTGGAGCAGCACTGCAGCACTACTTGTACTCGGAGCCTGGAGCTTTTGTTGGACAAGAAAAAAAATAAATAAAGCCACATTTTCTGTGAATGTCACAGGAAACAGATGAAGCCTGGAATATCCAGTTCAGATCTGTGAGTGTGCCAAATGGATAATTCTTTACAAGATAGAAGTTACTGAGTTGTTATCCTTCCTTTTTACAAGAGGAGTTTGAATTCCAAAGTCCCTTAACAAGCCAATACTGTTACACTGACAATCCTCCCCAGATGTCCAAATAACTCCTTGGTAACTGTAAAAAAAAAGCTGAGGAAGTTGTTATATATGTGGAATTACATTATGAGCACGAAGCACTTTCATCTGGAGCAGATGTCATGTGTCCTTAGCTTGGCTTCTACTCAGATGTGGAAGACATGACATTTACTGTAGTGTATATCATAAATGGGCTGGGATTTGGGTCTCTGCAAGCTTTTGGGTTACAGACATTGAGCAGTACAATCATCACCCTCTCCTTTTTTTTTTTTTTTTTTATTGTCCAGAAGCAGACTTTTTATAAAATTCTCTCCTCATATTCTGCCAATAAACATTTTAGTGATCCTAGCAACAACCTTTAGATGTGCTGTAAATATACTTGGCAAGCTAATGGATGCCCTTAGCTGCTTTAAACAGCCACTTTCCACGTAGTTTATGCATTCTGCACATGTGGTGAACAGCAAAGCAGGGTGGAGCAGCATATGCAGACCCCGTGATGTTCATGCTTCCAGGATCTAAGAATTTCCAATTTCCGAGTTTCCCGATTTAGTGACTCTTTAGGAAACAAACGAGACTTTGTGAATTTGCCTGAAATAGGCAACATCTTGAAAAGCTGTTCTGACCAGCAGGGGCACGCGGAAGCCTGGGCAGGCTCACAAAGAGCAGTGATCCCGTGGCTGTGTTTCTATAGCAACTCGGGCCAGCTATCCACAACTGCCACCGAGCGACTAATTTGGAAAAATGTCCGGGCGCAGCAGCCGCGGGCCCTGGYCACCAGGTGCCCCCACCTGCGGCACGTCCCCTTTATCAAGACCCAGCTCGCCGACGGAGCTAGGGCAGCCGCCTTTCCTCAGCGCCCCGGCACGTCCGGACCCTCGGATGTCTCCTAAAGTGGAAGCTTCCCCCTCAAAGATGCTTTTCCCAGGTCCTTGTATAGGCTTTCTCATCAACCAGCTACCTATTTTCATAACGTTCACAGGAACCGTGGAGATCTCAGTGAGGTTCCAGAAGTTAAGATGCTAAGAAGAGATGCATACCGATACACTTTGCAAACAGTGAAGCTACAAGAGACTCCTGTTCCGTGAAATTCAAGCTAAAAATTAAAACACATTATGCCCTTTCATGCCATTAACCCAAATAAGTGAATTCAATCAAATGGATCCTAAAGCTTTGTTAGACAGCAACGTGGTTTGTGCGCTGTCAGTGAAGCTCTATGAGTATCCCAGCTCCTGACTAGTTTTCCCAACTAAAGCCAGAGCAATTTTTCCTTGTAACTGTCCTGTTTGATTTAAAGACAATAAAGAGTACAGATTCACTGTAGAAGAGTTTGCTGCTGCTCTGAATCATCAGAGAATTCAACAGGATTTTTACAGGATATTTTTACACAGGTTAAGGTGAGCCAGTTACTGTGTTAATGATCCTTGCTGGGTTTAATGATGAAAAGAACTGCCTGGCAAGCTGATGCAAAAGACTGGGACATCTGAAAGTCTTCCCCAGCTTCCGCCAAAGCAGCAGCTTGAGTCCCTTCTTTGGGAATTTGATAGCACTGGGGAGTTTTCTTTACTGTTTTTTAACATCTCTTTGACTATAGCTGCGAATGTTAGATCAGTGGGGTACCACTGCTTCTGCTTATTCAGAAATGACCCCAAAATGTAGATCCAGGGCTGGATCTTAAATTCAAATGCTGAAAAGCCTCAGGACGTTTGGAGCTGGGGTTTTGATCTCAAGTGCTGCAAATAGATGGGAGCATCTAGATATATCCCTACATGTGCACACCCAGGTTTAGGTCTGTTTTCTTAAAATTTGCATTTGGATCCACATTTCAGAACAACTCCCACCACCTCCTGGGCTTTGATTCCATGTGGGGGTGGGTTTTTCCKTTTCTCTAATGGAATGGCAGAGGCTTTCATCAGGGTTTCCCAGGACTGCCCTTTGCTGCCACCGTCGCAGGGTGTGTTTGCGGATGCCCGTCCCTCTCGCTCCGGCTCCTGCACACGCAGCAAGAGCCAGACTGGGTAGAGGAACCAGCAGGCAGATGTGCTTTTCTTGGAAAAGGCCCTATAGGAGTCAACACAACATAACAAGTCCAAGCAGGTAACTGGAGAAACAAGTATTCTTTCCCAAACATCATGATAGTCRTAATTGCAGTCAAATAAATCAATATGATGAAAGAAAGATCACATATCTCCAGATGCCCACGGTAAACCTACTTATTATAAATTGGAGCCAGAGTTAAGTGTATGGAAAACTCCTATAATTTGGGCCACAGCTGCTAGAAGAGCTGTAAGAAAAGGCTCTGAGCTGTGACTTTGTTTTCATCACAGCATTTTGTACAGTCTGTTATTATTGCTTTATCAGAAGCAAATTGGGGTAGCAACATTCTCTTTTGCAATAGCCCTCTTATTCATTCGGGAAAAAATAAGAAAAAAAAAGGCTAAATGAGTCAAATTATTATCTTTAATTACCATTCACTGACTATGCTATGTCAGATAGAAAGATTCCTATATTAAAATGGATGCTTTTGAAAATTACATCAAGCACATTTCTGTGATTTGTCCTGCCAGCAGATTCCAACATTAATCCTTTCCCGGTGCTGCAGCAGAGAACTGAAGTCTCGCCAGAACTTCAATAGCAGTCATTGCATTGTGTTAAATGATGAATCTTTTGTCACAAAGCATCAGCACTTCATCTGCTGTATTTTGTTCCATAATGATAATTTGTAGCTTACTGATCCTTTGGGAGCTACCTTTCCACATGCGGTGGTTTGATATTTTATTTTTYCACTAATATGTAGTATTGTTGATAGTTGATGATTCATGAATGTATAAAATAGTCTCAGATCTTATTCTTTGTTTACCCAGCTTTCTAGCTAAGACTACAAAGCTTTGCCAGCAAAACTAAGTACGATGCTATTAACAGTAATAATACCTTTTATTTTAATGGTTAGCATGCAAGTGTCACGGATCTTCTTTACAGCCTTCACTCACGTGAAGATATCCTCTAGGAAAATGCAGGTGGGTTGTCTCTAGCCGTATATATTTCGAGATGACTTAGTTTTTCCTGGGCATTTCTACAGGTGAATGCTCTGTTGGTTGTCCCACACGTGCAGCTTTCAAGTGTCTTCCTACTGCTCAGCAGAAGGTCCCAAGCTGCTTTACTGGGCGCTGCCGTTCTGGCCCTGCGTGTTTCCCTGAGCTCTTCCAAGTGGGGTGGAAGTTTTGCTTTGCTCAACACGACCTACAATCTGCTTCTCATTGTTGTGGCAACATCTCCAGCTGGGAGAAATCCATCGCGGCCCAAGCCACAGCCCTCCCAGCTCCCCAGTACCTGCAGGCCATTGCAGCTAAGACAATTTGCCCACCAACGATCCTGCTTTGTTTTGCTTTAATAGGATATTTCAGTGATAAATTAGTTTCAGACTAATTTTCTGCTCATTGTGAAGTGTCATCGTGGCCTCATGGACTGCGAGCTCCAGTCAGGCTCCTGCCAAAGCAGCTCTGCAGTTTTGCTGCTGGGACATCATTGAGGAACCGAGGGAAACCTGTGGTTTTGGGGCCTTTCTGCTCCCCTGTRGACAGCGCACAGAGCCCGCAGGCCCCAGGGTGTTTATGTGGGGGAAAGGCATGAGCTGGAACAGCTTTTTGCATCTGTTACTGAGAGCTGGGACTCGTGTCAGCTTCTGAGTCCTTTCATGGTGCAACTGCAGTCAACTGGGTCTGTTCAGTGCCCAGCATCTTCCACTTCTGAAGACAAATGTGCTTCTCCTTTAAGCAAAAATCATCTGAAATTGTTTAAAATCCGAGTCCTATTCTGCCTGTCTTTCACTAAGAAAGTGTACATAGCACATCATTTATACAGAGCAAAAGTGAGCACGTTTTCACAGCCACAGGTTCAAGGGCACGATGCACACAACTGCATTTAATTCTCTTCACTTGCCTTAGCAAGCGCTTCCACCAGATCAGGAGCATTAACATTTCTGGATCCAGGCTATGGAAGGACCAATGTTTTCAGGCTCCAGTGTCCAACAAGCAGAATTGAAATTCCTCCCTGTGGAAAAGTTCAGAAGAAATTGGAGACAATCTAAGCCCTGAAGCATAATCAGGTGCCATAAAAGACACCTTAAACCTCCACAGATGGAGAGTTCTGTTTCAGACGGTCTTTGGTTCAGCAGCTCTGACGTTTTCTGGTTATCTCTATAGGGTTTTTTTTTTCCCCCCGAACTGGGAACTTTTTAACATTGTAAATGAGAACTCCATTAAAGTGTATGTAGGCTCTTGGAGGAACTGATGTTTTYGGATGAGCTGAGTGCTCATAATTACCATTGGAGCTGCTAAAAATGGGCCAGTCCAACCCTGCTACAGATGTTTTATTAACTTCTGCGAGAATGGATTAAGCCATTCACTTTGGAACCCGGATAGGGCTTGACAGCCTACCCTTAGATTTGCTCCATTCAGAATAGTGTCATAATATCTGTGCAAATACCCTGTATTTGGGGTATCATCTGTGCTTATTACTAGGGATAGATTTTTAGCAATGAAGTCTAGAAAGCTTTTTTAAAAAGTATTCTCCCCCCTGGAGCCTTAGCTTTAGCATCATCTTATATCCAGATATCTATAGTTTGCATGGATATCTTACTAACCTCATTACTCTTAATTAATTAATCTTATTAATTATATTTTATAGTCTATTATAGGAACCTAATCTTGCTCCATGTACTTAAATAAGCAGCTCTTTGGACATACTTGTATTCAATGTAAGAAACCTGCCTATGGGAACAGTATTGAATGATCAGGTCTAATACCTAATAACTGATTTTCTGTGTCTGCAATTGTGTAATATCAGTAAAAAAGGGTATTACAAACTCTCATTTACTAGAGACAGCAGTGTTTTCTCTCTTTTTTTGTTGATATAATTATTCACACTGAGTACAGAACTGGGGTATTTTTATTAAAATAAATGATTCATGAATACAATTTGTTGATTGTTTAACTATCCTGGGAGAAAATAACCAAGATGTTTGCATAACATTCAGCTAAATAATGTCTTAGTTGATTTTTATTCCTGCTCTTAATTCCATCAATTTTGAATCTTTYTTCTTTTCTTTTCTTTCTGGTTTGCTTGATCTCACTTATTTCTAATGCAGAAAATACAGGAAAGAAGTAAATAGTACGAGAAAAAAATCACTATTTTTATACATTTTCGGTATAAATTACTTATCGCAATAGGAAGCATTTAAAGTCAAGCAATCCGTACTGTAATTAAGAATACAGTTCATGAGAAGGAGCAAACTCGACCTTACATTTCCGGAACTGTACTTTAGGCATGCAATAATAGCCAAGCCAATTTAATCAGATAACAGGAACAAAAGTAAACTGAAAAAACTTTCTCTGAAATATATAATGTGGTCTTCTTTACATATATTTTGACATATTTTATAGGTGGTAAAAAATTAAAGGGGATTTAAGATGTTCCATTAAAACAATTCAGCTGTAAAGCTTGAAGAAGGGCTTGTGTAAGACCCTGAAACCATCCTGATATTTATTGAGCTAGCTACAGTGAGCCTTATATTTACAGGTTTCTTTTGAATGCACATTAAAATGATATCGCATGGAAGCAAGTGAAASAGAAACTCTTTAGTTCTCCTCATCACCAGGGCATTTTGAAAAAAGAAAAGGAAAAAAAAAAMCACACAAAAATATGACTTTGCTGTAACAAAAGCCTTGAGGCGGATATAGAATTGCAGTTAATGATACCCTGCAACCCGATGCCAGGCGGACGCTGACAGCTGTTCTTGGTGCCCTAATGAACCATGCATATTTACAGATCACTGATTAGCAGAACTTGATACTGGTGGGCACAGGCAAGTCCTGACACTGCGGAATAGCTCTGGTGGTATTAAATAACAGGGACCTGTTATCATGCGATTACCTGTCTGTAAAATTCCTATTTATCTTCATTACGCTGCCGCTTTTCTGGGAGATGAAGGTGGGAGAGACTCGTCCTCGTGGGCGCTGCGCCTGCTGCTGGGGCTCTCCGGAGGTGCTGCACATGGCGCGGGCAGGCAGCAGGCGGGCGCGGAGCTGAGGCCAGGCTCCTGCCCCATAGCCACTACGCTGGGTCCTCAACGGTGGTCACTGCTGACCGCAGGGCGAGAGGGGCAGTGCGGCCCGGCGCTGTGCGAGCAGACCCGGTCAGACAAAGGCCAGGGGGAGCCGGGCTGCCGATTACCCGACCCGTTTATTTGAATACCTAATTGAGCACTTCTGTGGTGAAATTTCAGCTGCCTGGCCGCCCAGTCCGTGCAATTTGAGGATCTAATGTCCCTAAACAGACCCAGGTGGTCAGTGATGGCAGATGGCATCTGATGTGCCCAACACGAGCCCCTGCCGCGCTCCTCCCTGCAGCACCTCACGTTGGCTGAGGAAGGTGCCGAGGACCCAGGGAAACGCTGGACACGCTCAGTTGCAAAACTCCATTTGCAGTCAACTCCATTTTGTCTGGAAGTCAGGGACAGCGTTCAGGGAAGTCATTGCATCCATGTGCATGAGGTTGGTCTGATAGGCATCACTTGTGATTCTCCACCAGCTCATGAAGATTCTGCGTGTGATGTAAACCAGTGCTGCTAAAGGCGAAGCTGTCCTCCTAGGGGTGTGGATAACTGGGGCTCAAACCACTCCAGCTACCAAGGGATAAAGGAAGCAAGCTGAAAACGTTTTTCACCAGCACTAAAGCCCTTTTTATCTCATTCTCTAAAGAGTGACTGAATAAATCCCTGGACAACACTACTCATTACAACATTTCTTTTAGAAAGTCCAAGTATGATGTTAAATCACAGTACTTTCTATCTGCTTCTCTTCACTCGAGCTCTCTCAAAACAAATTATTCTGCAACACTTGTCATCTGAAAGTGCTCTGTCATGTGTACATGTAAAGTCCTTCATGTTCCAGGGGAGATAAAAGTCACGTTTCTAAGAAACACAGAACACTGAAAATGAGCTCGCTTGCAGCATCACCCGCTGGTCCCTGCATCATCATTTTTTTTTCTGAACTTTACCGTTTCCTGGACTAGTTGAGCAAAATGAGCAATACCTGTACTGATATCTGTGGCGTAATGGTTCGTTTAAAACCAACAAAACTAAGAATCAAATAGTTATGGTTGAAATACAACCTCCACAAGAAAAACGCATCCCATAATTTAGTTTCTGTTATTCTGTTCTATTCACTGGGAGAGGTTCAATATTTTGCGTTTTGCGTATACTTGACAAATTTTAATTGCTATAAAAGCACCTTACATGCAGACATGGCAATTCTTTTACTGAGTTTGTCTTTGTGCTTCCTTTGGATCTTTTCATTAAATATTTGGTCTTTCAAGCTGTTTCTTTTTTCTGATTGCATGTATGGAAAGGAAGGAAATAAGTTTTTCAAAAGCTATTACTCTTTTGTGGCTAAAATTCTAGAAGAATTTTGAAAAGCTTCCCTAGCACTTGTTAGACCAGCGTTTCAATATACAGAACAGGAGCTCTTCTACTGACCTGCAATCCCGTTTTAAGCTCTCTTGCTGCCTCTTTCACAATATAGCAAGTTGCATACAGCTTCCAGCCTCTTCCAGGAAATGAACAGAGTCCCATGCAAGAAGCCCATCAGGTTGGGTGGAAGATGCAGGTAGCTCATGAAGTGCTTGATAAACTTAATGATTTATACTCCAAAAAGAAAGTCTGCTCTTCCTTGATTTTTATGTTAGCATTGTGATATCATAAAAAGTTTCAAAAGAATCTCTTGGTTATTCCTAGCACAACCTTTCATGCAAAGGTAAAGGAACCTCTTGGCAGTCAATACATATAGCTTGGGGTTCCTCCTGCTGGCAGATGCTGGATTGTATTTAATGCTCTCCCTGGGATATTCCTGCTTTCTTTCTTTCTTCTCTTAAGGCACTAACACGGGAGCATTTCAAGAAGAGTCTTTCTCAGTCTTTAAAGGAAGTCTGCTTCCCTGCGATGGCACACAGTCTGGGGACAGTGACTTGTGTGTGGAGTCCTTTTCCAGTGCGGTACCACAGCCTGGGTGAAACATTCAGCTGCCTATTTATGAGGGAATTCATCTACCTTCATCTTAGACCCCTGAAGCGAGGCATTTATTTTATGCCAGTTATTAGGGCCCCTCAGTAGTCAATGGGATGAGACAGACACTTGTAGAGCATGATTTTTTCTATCCTAAAACAGGTGTTTAAGATAGGGAAGATGAATGGCCCTGTGGAGGTCCTCTCTCTTCTCGTTGACTAGAGCAGTCTGAAGTCATTTTTTCCTAGGATCTGTACAACGGGACCCCGAAGTATGCACGGCCATTAATTTCAGAATAAAAGAGTCATTGAAAATGATATGGCTGGGGTGAACAGAAAGTATAGCCAGGCTTTTCAAATCATACACAAGGAAAATTTAAACTGTAGTCAATGAGGTACTTCAGAAAACGGCAACTGGAATCTAATTCTGAGCACAGACAATGGCGGAGAGAGCCCAGCGCTGAAGTGAAGTGACAGAAGTTGAGCCTTTGGCTGTGAGAAACATGGTTTCCTCTTTCTGATCACTTTAATTTTACACCTTATATCCTGAAGAGACACAGTTAATTTTTGTACTTCCCTCAGTCACAGCTCATTTAGGAAAACCTACATAGAGCCACAGAACTAGAAAAATGCAGTGAATATTCTGACAAATGGAAGCACTTAGCTGTCCTCTTGGTGCAGGATAATCACCACTATATAATCATCGTCTTGGGAGAACTGTCCAGAACGGCATGGAGCAAAGGGTGACCACAAAGGCAAATGACTGCTTTTGTGCTTACTTCACATTAGTACTACTCAGTTCTTCACTGACTCACAGACTCTGGAAAGGAAAGGAATTGAAAATATGAGGCTAGTAGGAAGAATTAGGATCAACACTGAAGCAAGGTGGGGCTGAGGACCACAGAGGCAACCTTTTCCCAGGTATGAGGAGCAAAAACCCTGCTTACTGAACCAGAGACCCAGAGCCACCTTTGGCAGAGACCTCCCCTCCTGACCACAGGTGACCACCAATGACCCCCATGGGCCCATTCCAGGGATGCAGGGAGTGCTCTGTGCACATCGAAAATTAAATGTTATTTGACTCCATGCTGCTAATTCACAGTTCGTTGGTTTTGCTAAATCGACTAGCTTTGATCAAATCCTGTTATTTTAAGAGTAGCAATAGTAGACACCTTGCAGAGGGCAAGGCAGAAGGCCTTCAGGTAGAAGGCTTGGTGGTTGCTGTATTACACACAAATTGTATTAGTCATTCACTGGGGATGCATCTCTCAGCAAGGTTGTAATCCGATTATCGGATCTAAATGTTGTCAGTGAAGTTGCTTGAGATGAAAGAAATTTCTAGAGGCCACAAGAATTTTTAATTTCTGATTCTTGAAGCAGAAGAGACTTTTTAAAATCTCTGGTGTTGATTTTAGAAACCTGAAATGTATTGAGGTTTTACGAACCATATGATTTCAAACATAGGAATAATAAAAGAGTTGTGAAGCCTCTAAAGATAAAAGATAAGTGATATATTCAGCGTACCTAGTCGATAAATGATCTCACAGCAAGTCTAAATCACTCTATATTCTCTAAGAGCAATTTCCAGCTCTCACTACAAGTAGTTGCATAGAAACAGAARGAAAGAGGCATGTGACAGACCTCTGCATCACCCTGTTACTGAAGGAAATGGAAAGTCAAGAAATGTATATTCCATCTGGCAAGGAGTTTATTCTTTGTCTAAAATCTTCTGCAGTTTCAGCATTTGCACATGAGGCCAGTCCTGTCCTGCTCCTTCTGGCTGYGTTTGCGTAAGAGCCAGTTTGCTGGAGAATACACAGCAGATTTCTGCCTTTTTCAAAGGAGCCATCCTGGCTGGTGCAGATGACCTGGTTGGGCTCTTGGATGAAGGTGGCAAGCGGAAGCGAAGAGGGGGATTMATTTCACAGAAATACTGACATTTGCCGTGTCAGTCAATTGACTGAGCTGAGTCTCCTCAGTCCTCCCTGCAGAGGCACCCTCCAACCAGAGAGTTCTCGTGCACTTTAGAAATACCCTGGATCAAAAGTCACCATCTCTGTTTGTAACCTTCACGCACAAGGAAGCCAGACTGCATCATCCTCCATGTCTTCTTCCTTTCAGAGAATCCATGGAAAAGTCCCTAACTGAGATCTAAATTAGGCACTGCTGTACTTTCCCCAGCACTGACACTCCAATGCTGATGAGTGATCTGCCCTTTAACCAGTGCTGCAGGGAAATGGAAGTCATGGATGGGACTTTGAAATACCAAGATTCTTCTGTTAATATTTAGATGCTGTCATTTAAACTCATTACATTGCTACCCAAGAAAGCTTTGCGGCAACTGCCCCAATTGAGCTGCTTTGGCCGTGAGGAGATGCAAAAACAAGGAGCAGAAGTGAATCAAGATGCTGGAGACTTCAGAAAGAGTGTCTTTTTTTAAACTGCTACCCCAGGGTTTTAGSCCATGCCCATCTGTCAGGATCAAAATATCACTTGATCTCAATAGGAGCAGGAAAAGCCCATAAACCAATCTTCAGATCTGAATAAAAACACGAACCACTGCGTATTTTCAGCTTCAGACCTATTGCAAGGCCTTTGCAGAGTATCTGATAATGGCATTTATGTTTATATAGGCCATTGTTTTTCCTGTGCTGCAAACTTTCCACTCTTGACAGCCCTGTTTCCTGTTTCCCATTATGGAAGTCTCCAAAGGGGGTTTCCTTCTGTTTTTCTTTTGGTCAAAAGGAATTTCATAAGCACAAGTCAAGTTTCTTTTCAGTGCTACACGTGCAGAATGGAATCTGAAAGCTCCCAGTGTAATCATCTCCAGCATGTACATAGTTAGTGTTAAATATAATCCACATCTGGGTCACAAAATGTCTGAAAGGCTTCCAGGAATATTTAGACAGCCATAATGCAACACGTCGCTCTATAAGGGAGAAATAGACCTAACCTCAATGTCAAGGCTATAGCTTTTGAGAAACTCAGCAGCTCTCCTTCAGCATTTGGCAGCTCTCCTTCTGGGTCCTGACTCTGCCCTCCGTTTGAGTAGCATTAATATTTTGCTTTCCACTCAAGTCCATATACACATCTGAAAACAGTTTACATCCCAACATGCCTTATGCTGCTGATGTTTATGTCTAAACTGTGTATAAAACTTGGTGCATATGTAACCCATATATTTTAATACAAGAGACTGCCTTGGCACCTCTTTTTGCTATGATCAGCTCAAAACCCCAGGAGATAAAACATGGCTGGAACCAAACTAGCAGGCAGCATGCATTACAGTATTCGTTTCCCAGCTAAAACACATTTCAAGATTAGATCTGGGCTTGGCACGATGCTGCAGCACTGCCTTGTGTGTTATAAAGATCTATAAACTACTTTTAACTGCTGCTCATGGCACAGAACCTGTGGTGATGTAAATACTACATGAGGTCCTTCAACATCTTCTCTTCAGCGCAGTTTGCTTACACAGTGAATTAAAGATGATGAATAAAGGAATGGAACCAGGCACTACCTGTAGCCGCAAATCATCCCAACTATTATTGTATATTTTTAACAACAGTGTGGAGGGATTGAGGGTAAAGGGCAATTCATTTTTGGTGCATCTCCTCTTCGTGCACCTCTGTGGCAGCTCCATGAATGATTTGTGTCAAGGAAGTCCCTCGTTTTGTGATTTTCTATCCCCCCAAAAGAGAGCTAATCTAAAAAGATTTTCCAGACCTATGTTATATCTGCTCTGTCTTGTCACTGCCTTTGAACTTTTTTGTGTGTTACTACCCATATAGGTGCATCGGGGACAAGTTGTTCCTGCCTGACTCTGTGCAGACCGTCCTCTGGAAAAAAAAGGATGAGAATTTTTCAGTTCAAGGGGTTTAGGGTTCAATCCCTGGCCAAAATGTGAGCTATTACGTTTAATGAGCAATTTGCAGTCTGCCCACGTCCACCTCTGCTGTTTTCACATTCCTACCAAAGAGATTAAGAAAAGAGTGTAAAGATATGGCCTTTGGAGAGCCCTCTCTATTCCTACTAATTATAAAAGAGCCTCAAAAGGTGTTCCAGATGATACCTATCTTGTAGGTTGCTAAAATTGGGTGAGCTGAGTCCAACCTGTGGTTTCTTCTGTCCATTCTTCTTTCCCTTTTTATGCCAAATGGTCCAAATATTTCTTGGGGGGAGCAGGAAGARAAGCCATCAGCAATTTTTCTCTCTCTCTTCTGGTAAGAAGGTGTGCTGTGGTAGTGCTCTATTTCATAGTGACATGGACGGGGTAGAGGCGATGTCACTGTTTACTTATTTATTTTRCTTCTTGCTAAGCTTTGTGCATCGTTAGTGCCCCTGACACTGACTACTCATCCAGCAGACAGACTTTCAGAATCTTTTCTTTTCTGAATCTATTCTTTTTTTTCTCCCTYCCTTTGTGTAAAGGATATGTACTGGCTTTGTGGAATCCCTGTAGCAAGTTGTGAATGATGTATGAACTGAAAAATCTTTGCCTGGTACACAGTAGGAATACAGAAAGCGCTGTGCAGTCACTGCTGTGCTATGCTTTTTTCTATATATACAGACATGCAGTAGTCATCTCATATTCATTTTGACAAGCCCTTTATGTCCAGACACCTTGGGATGGGATGGCTTGTATACCATTGGCCTGCACAGGAATAAACATCAGAGCGATTTTTGTGCATAATTGTTCCCTGTGCTGTGCACAGAAGAAAGTATTATCTTTTGCTATTGCTAATATGCCAGCTGCTTTAAGCTGAAGATGTTCCTCTGTTCAAATCCCATGCAGCAAATGTACCTGGAAAGCAATGCTGAGATGTCTGTATTTTGCAAACACGTGCCCATGTAGGGGCTTGAACCCGAGACACTGAGATACGAACCTGAGGACACGCTCTTGTTTTAATTGGCATGAACCCTTGATGTTCTCTGTTTACAGCCTGTGGTGATCTCACCCCTTTTGTTACCTTTGGTTATCCAGGTAGTGGAAAAGGTACAGAATGCACAATAGAAATGCAAGTGCAGATCACAGAGGAGATTTCTCCCTTCTATTTTAATGGCTAAAAGATTCATATCCTTTACAGACACCTATTGATAACTTACAGGGCCCTTAGATTTTTCATTTCCCATGCTGCTATACCTGAAAGGGGCTTCTTTGCATCAAGATGTTCCTGCAAGACAGATGCCACCAAAAGAAATCTGGTTTGATTTCCCCCCATTATGCCTTCCTCACGTGAATGGATGGCTGTTTTCCCCTCAGTGGTCACACAGCATGTTATGAGTTGGTTGAACCTGTTGTTTGATACCATCTCACCGACGACATTTCATCTTTGCTGACATCAACCAGTGAGGCGTTAAGGTATTTTTGTCCTGCTCCTAAGGAGAGGGCTCTCGTTAATAACAATAGTTGAGGTTGAAACAACGGCTCATTTTGTTAGAAGCGGAGACCTTAGGGAGGAAGCAGAGCTGACTGACTAAAGTGCCAGATCAATTCAGAAGACCTGCCTGCTCTTCCTTCCTTTCCTCGGGATCTCAGGCAAGGCTGAATAAATTATATCTGCTCCATGTCTCCATTTCCTAGCTTGTAAATACGGATAAAATAGTTCTCAAGCTTTGGAGATGGACAAAGGAAAAGCACTGAACAAAAGCCCGAACTTTTTTAAAGTGCACATAAAGAGGGAGGYGAACGGAGGCATGGGTGGAAGGTGAGAAGTGACTGCTGGCAGGAGGACTCAAGTGACACCAAGAGGAGGTGTCAGAAATGCTCCTGCACAGCGAGGCAGATGGGAGGGTTTGCAAGGGGCCGAGGTGMCCGGCCAGCCTGGCTGCAAAGGGCTTGGGGGAAAATCTCTAAGTCTCTACTCACTCACCGAGAATATTCTTCCTCTGGAAAAGAAGGAAGAAAAGAAGAAAAGAAAGAAAAAGGCTGGAATTAGCAGAGACCTGCACTGCGYCCTGGGTGTTCCCGACCCACGGAGAGAGAGAAGGGCCTTSMSYACGGGGAAGGGCTACGAGAGCCGAGGCTGGCAGGGTTGCGCTGGGAGTGCAACAGTTAATACAGAAATGGTATCCACAGCCTTTGCTTCACTGTTTCTGTGTTCTGAGCTGAAGAGGTTGTACACTATGCCCAGCACAGCAGATTGTTTCAGGGTTTTTTAGGTGCCTGTGAATCAGGGGTAGCCTGGGCAGCATTTCTTTCCTATTCCTTGCAGGGTGCTGCTGAACCCACTCCAGAGGGTGCAATATGTAATACATCCCTGTGTTCACATCGGGACAATTCCTGCACATGTGAATGCATTGAAACCATTGCAATCTTGACAGAAGTAAATTGGACCACGGCTGTACTTCTGGCCATGCTTTTGGCATAATTTCTTTTTTTCCTTTCCTACAGAAATCTGACATGGTCCTGCCCTGACCTTTCTTTGAGCCAGTGCTCCCACTGTGGGAGTTTAACAGCAAAAGAAAGTTTCTGCACTTGCTTGAATTCCGCGGAGATGCGGCTAATGAGACCTCCTGATCCTCGCTCTCCCGGCGTGCACGGATGCAGCRGCGCTGCCGGAGCCGCGGGGTCCCGCAGCTCCCCCGTGCCCGTGGCTCCATTAAAAAGTCCTAATTCTTCTTCTTTTCAAGGCAGACGGCATCCAGACTGCACTCAGGTGTGCCAAGGTACTGGCTTCCCGATGCTGCAGACATCCTCAGGCCAACATTGGGTGCCTCACTCCACCTTAGAGATAATAACAATAATAATGATAATAATAGTGATAATGATGATGGTAATGGTATAATAATAATAATAATAATAACAACAATAACTGCACTGCTCAGCCCTGGCCAGTCTGAAACCCAGGCACTCCCCATAAAGGATCATTTCTTTTTCAGTTTCTTAACGACGTCATGAATCCGGTGGGCTAGTAGCCACCCAGGCATGCCAGTTTGCAGCATAATAATGGACTTCTTTTTGCTACCCAAGGGGGCAGGCACTGTGTATAATTTAGTAATGTTGCAGCTTGTTGTACATTTTTTGGATTTCTTAGTTTGCTCTATGCTTTGGTAGTGAAAGGGTAAATAGTGCTTCCTATTATTAGGTGATTAACCTTTGGCTCACAACTAGCCTACAAACTGKTTTTGGATGCTTGTGGGAAACTGATGTAAAAAAAATTCTAGATAATTGGAATGTCCTGGAAAGTTATTTGTTTAGATAYCAGAATAAGTTGAAATGATCTGCAATGGTATTATCTGAAAGTTATTAAGGATCCTGATACTTCCTAGTCCTTCTACTCTTAAGAAGCTAAAACTGACAGATCCAAGTCTCTACCAAGAAATTTTTATTCATAGATTGAACAAAAAAAAAAAGCAAATTTCCTATTTCTTCATTTTTTCAGCTTAAGTAAGTCCAAATGCGGAAAAAAATAATTCTCTGCACCTGTGGAGAAGCTACAGCTGGCAAAAGCAAACATTTTTCCAGGTGTTTATTCACTGGCTTCCTGCTCTTGAACGGTCTGACTCTCCTAAAACTTGAAGAACAAACATGCTTAGCTGAAGAATTACTTTTAATTTAACATGAAATGGCCTTAAGATATTTTAGTAATCTTAGGCCTTCATGCGGCTTAAACTAATTCCAAAGTTAATTTTAAATTACTTAAATATTTTAATGAATCTATTTTAGCAACACTTAAATAGAAACTCATTTCATTATTATTATTTTTGGACGCTCATTTGTGTATCTTTTGTCTGCAGAAAAAAGGCAGATTAGATGTTTCCAAATGCTATGTTATATGAAGAGACCAACGGTTTCATTGCAAGAAGAGCAAAATCAGTAACTAACACAGAAACACAATGTGGTCATAAGGCAGAAAGGTTTTGTCCAGTGGGAATTCTTTTAAAGCTGTATCTGGCTATACTTGAAATTTTGAGCCCTGTGCTCCAGAGAAACCACCCGCCTGAGACCCCTGCAAGGATACAGATCCAGGGAGGAGAATTAAAACTCCCTGTACCGCAAGGACTCCCCAGTTCCCACACTGAGGTATCTACCATGCAATATTAAGTAGATGACTGAGCACGTGGCAGGCACTGCGTGCACACTGGATCCATCTGCAGGGGGWCCTTGCGGTGTGCGCTGAGCCCATGAGAAGGATCCTGGCTGGGAATTCAGCTTGGAGCATCCTCGCCCCAAGACCCACTCGTGGCAGTGGRKCCGCAGTGGGTGGCTGCACCCCACRCTTGCATCCCAGAGCTCTCCCTCACACCAACCTGCAGTGAGCACTTCCAGATATTTACTTTAGCACATGGCACATCGAACATTAAAAGGGTTTTGAAAATCTCTCAGTTTTTTAACTTCTGAAGGATTATTAACTTCAAAGTCTGGAGAAATGTCGGCCTTCTATGTTTGGAAATGCCAGCAGCCTTTGCATATCCCCACCGCAGCACCAAGCAACCCCCAGCAGAGAGGAACGATTACTGCCTCGGTGGCATAAGGATGGCTTTTGATCTCCTAACATATTGGAAATTACTTAAAGGTAAGCCATCTCTGCTAGCTGAGGAACAAAAATAGATTACATCACACCCTGCTAGAAAGATTGTGTTAAATCCTGTGTATCAAGGCTTTTAATAATTCTATATTAAGTCAGCTAATAGGATTAGGTACACATTTTCCTTAGGCTTCTTTCACCAACTATTAACAAAAAACTTACTTTTTTTTTTTTTTTTTTTTGGCCATCTGTAAAATTCAAGCGTGTTCCACTGAGAATAAAAGGAGGTCTTCCAAGAATGGAACATTTCTTCAGATCACAATTGCTTTCCAAAAACATTTACAGGGAGAGAGCACTGGCAGGGCRATATATGGTCAGTGTGAAGCATTTAACCTCTTAATTTTGTCTTAATATATTAGTATTAACTGCAAATGGAGGATCAGTAGGCTAGAGGATTGTAGCTTCTACTGTATGATGCAACTTTGCTTTAAAAGATCATTCAAGAAACCATTAAAAGATTTTAATTTTATGCTTTAAAAATGCGGATTGTCAACTAAGCAAAACAGTTTGAGTCAATTATGTTTACACTTTAAATACATTTTGGCTACTATTTCTTCTGATTAGTTTCAGAAGTGTAATTGTCATATTTGGTCAGAGCTAGGGAGCATAAAGATCCCCTTTTTGGCTTTGACATTTGCAGCTAAAAGATGCTTATAAGGAAAYCCAGCCCAAATGCTTTCATTGGTAAATATTTCTAGTTTCTGATGATTTGTGAATTATAGACTACAAGAGATGGAAATTATATCCAAGTCTTTGAGTTTAATAGCCCTTAATGGCTATTTCTTCCGTTAATTTTTGCAATTATTTTTAAAGCACATTCATACTTTTGGCCTCTGTAACATCATTTGGCAAAGACTTTCCTAATTTAAGTCTATGTTGTGTGGTAATTGCTTTCTTTYGCTAGAAACTTTACAGTTGAAAACTTTAAAAAGGGCTTCTTTTATTGCCGACATTTTTTTTCCCAAARCTAAGGAATTTGGAGTCATGTTTGTACCCAAGAAAGTCGATCACATGTTATTTGGAATTTGTATTTGACACTGCTTCCCACCGTTTGCTCTGAGTTTATCAATGACTAATTTTTATTATCTCTTTATCAAAAACACCCAAAAGAAAAATTATGACCCCATGCCACCCAGATCCTTGGGCAGGAACTTGATGAGTTCCATTAAGTCAAACCCAATTGTATTTAATGTGATTAGTCCTGTGCTCAAGGTAAAGTAGGTATCAATCTTCCACATATGAGTCCCAGAAGCTGTTACTTGTGTTGGATCAGAGTTTCAAGGAGCTCTGAGTTTATACAGCAGTATTTACCTGGACAAAGTAGATCAGGAGTAGATCAAGATARGCATCACCTCTCAGTACACGTGTTACTGGTGCTCCCCATGCAGATGTCAGTCCTACAGGCATGTTGTTCATTAGATCTTCCCTGGAACCATTTTTAAWAGCTGATGCTGCATTTGCCAGTCTCCAATCCTTAGTTACTCAGACAGTTTCATGCAAGAAATTAAACCCTATTTTTTGAATTGTCCTAGAACTTCTGCCTGAATAACATGTACTCTTGCAATCTTTTTTTCCATTCAGTTGTCAGTCTGCTGTGYATCCTCTGCTGCAGTCATTTCAATTTCAGAGGCGTACTCTACCGAGTRCCTCACAGAGAAATGTCCCCAAGTAGGAATGTCCCTAGTTTCTTCCAYGGTGAATACTGAATTCATTTAACTTCTCTCAAGTGGTCTTTTCCTTCTCTATGTAAGTGGCCCAACAGCGCTCCGGAAAGCCTCCTACATGAAAAAAAATACTTCTGTTAGCTTTGTAAGCCTTACTGCTTGCATGCTYCTTTTACATATAAACTGTCAGAATTTATGATTATATTTTCCTTATTTTGTATAGCTTCAGGTTTTTGAAGGACACACTCATGAGGTACAAAGTGATGTTTTTCCAGCTATTTTAACTGAGACACTCAGTTGATTAGACATAACCAGACAGTTCCTATGAGAATTGATTTAGCTCAGAAAAGAGATGGGGAAAAAAATGTAGTGTTGGCTTTCCAACTCATTTCTGGTACTTGCAAAATTGTTAAAATTAGCAAATGAGAAGTGGGAGACCAGGGATCTTCTGTCCTTTTCCTAAGATAACTCAGGACTAYACCCATGCATTAAACATCAGGCTGTTTTTAGAAAATATCCCRCAAATCAATAGATTTTTTTTGGACAATAACCCTTTCCCTTGTTGGAAGGTGCTCCTTTTATGAGGGCATTTGTAAAGCTACCACAGCCMAAGCATGACAATGTCGTTTAGATTGCAGAACATTTATTTTGGCAGGGAAATCTCAGTTTAGGTCYCATCATCTGTGGCTTTTTCTATATTTCGGGTTATGTGATCAGTGGATATAAATAGCTTTCAGTGTAGAGACAGGATTCAGCTGTCCTTCTTACAAGGTGAATGCCTACACCATGAAGCTGTAGAGCCACACTTACTATCCTTACATTTCAGAAAACTGATGCAAAGTATGCAAAACTTGGGAGCTTAGTTTTTCCCCAAGCCACGAACTCATAACTTGGTATTTAAGGAACAAATGGGGAGTTGTGGATTCAAACCTACTACAATCACGGTCACAATTTAGCCATGGCCCCCCAGCTTGTGGCTGAACTGTGTTGAGTCGTYGGACAGATATTCATGTCACCTCTTAGAGTCGTCTTTTGAGAGGAAGAAGGGCGGCAGACCCGATTGCTCATCCAAAACGGCAGGTTCTGGTACGCCARTGATTTTGAGTTTGTGCCGAAAGGCTGGATAAGCCAAGAGATTCACAAGACTGCTCCTTAGGCACAACGATGATTTTATTCCTGCATCTCTCAAAACTGCCGCTGAGTTGCTGCCAGCCATTTCAATCACTCATTCTTCCTTTTAGGATCTATATCACCTAAACCTCAAACGCTTGCAAAGTAGATGTTTACGTCTGAGTTAGTCATCCTGGGCTCCTCTTGTGCTGCGAGGAGAGGGAAGGGAGTTTCTAAGGGCTGACTCATCTGACCTACTTTAGAGGAGCGCGGCACACCGTGTGTCCTCCCCAGGAGCCCCTGGTGACAAGCTCAGGTGGACGGATATATTTAGCCAGATGAATGGAGGCCCTGGTGGCAGCAGAGCTGTGGGCAGCGTGTACRTTCTGTACATCCATACACCACCTTTGCCTGGTGTGCACCGGCAACYGGAGCTATTTTAAACTGTAGAGAAAAGTCACATTGCTTTGTATTTAAGTTAAGARCAAGCTCAGGAGCAGTTACCATGCCTGACATGTAGGGACTTAGCAACTTGCTTGACATTAGCATGTGCAAAGTGGCCAGAGTCCTCTTGTGCTTGAGCTGCTCAGTGCCTTGGTCACCTCCACACCTCACCGTGCTGTGGTTCAGGTCTAAACTTATCCCTCCCGAAGGCACCAGCACATGAGAAAGTCTCTGTTAGAGACTTATGTTCTTGTTAGAGAGGCTGGACAGAGGTGGATGCTTAAAACTAATGCTAGCTAACATTTAGGCTCTGAAATGTTCGAGTCCCACTAACCCCAGATGTACTGAACTTGAGTATAAACAGCTCTAGAGGCTTTAATCTCTACACTTGTGAATTCAGCGATGAATTAATCCTAACTGGGCCTCACAACTCATCATTCCACCTTATTTTCTAAATTATCTGTGGAGAACTAGATTTCTTATGGGAAAAAGGGAAAACAAACAAACAGTGAACATCATTTTAAGGCTATGTCTTGCAATACAGTGACTTCACTGAACCATAATAAAGCAGCTAAACTGGACCAGGTACCCTAAAATGTTATTCTGAGTTGATTTGGGGTCTTTACAACAYGTTAGTGTGCCAATTTTAACTTACTGAAGCTAATGGAATGGCATTTGTGCTGATCAGCAGCAYAAAAGGAGTTGCAGGAGTAAACTAAAGGTGGCTGGTTAGATAAGATGCAATATTTCACTTAGATATTATCATTAAAAATKATATAAATATTAATAACCTTTTACTACAATGGTAAGAGGTAATATTTAAATGACCAATGGAAACTTTTGCTAGCTTTAGCTAAAACAAGCTCAAAGCTATGCCATTTATCAAGCYGTAGGATTAACTATTTTTTTTTATGCTTGAGTGAATAGACTGGAATTGCAACCAAGATATCAGCATACCCAGAAATGACAGAAGGAGCACTCTGAGACGCTTGCCATCTTAACTGGTGGAAACCTGAATGTTAATATTCATCCTGGTCTTAATCTAAATGCAAAACATCTCTATTCTCCTACATTTAGAAGCTGKTTGTGAGAAATATGGATTGGAAATGCCTTTTAATAATAAATTAGCTTTCCTTTCTCCGCTGCTTTTTGATAAGGCCTTCTAAAATGACTCTTATCTTTTTATACTTGGCAAGCTTGAACAAGACAATGTCAGGCAGTGGCATACTCACTGCAGAAGAGAAAGATTCCCCCTAGAGTTTTATAAGAGAAAAGGTTGTTATGGCTTTCTTGTTTTGTTTTGTTTTGTTTTTTGTCCTAATTTTTCACTGAGRAAGGAATTAATATATTTTTGACATAAATGTTATTAATTGTATATATCTACAGCTCTCTCTAGCGACAAAAAGCACATAAAAACTGTAGAGCATTTAGTTAAAGTCTGTTATTCTTTAAGCAATGCAAATGAGTTGATTTCCTCGTTTAATTCACTTCATTTCACAAATCAACACAGCTATGGCCAAGTCATGCTGTACTAATGTGCCATTACACATTCAACGCTAGTAGTGATGTCAATGGAGATTGAAACTAAGCAGCAACTGAATGACTAGGTCTTTAATCACTAAATAATGCTAGTTTTAAAACTCATTAGCATAGTTTAATTTTTCTTCTCCCAGTGACAGAAGTTATCCATGAGGTTTTGTCCTGCACGATGCAGAGCTTTGTCCGCAGTGTGTGCCCCAAAAAAGGGATAACACCGTGTTTTATAATGCTGTGTTGTCTGGAGGAGGTATCAATCTGCAGAGAAACAGAAGACATGGGTGAAATGGGATTCTTATCTGGCCTGGCTTTTACAGTGGTCCTAGGGCGTGCCTTTGGTGTGGAGAACTTGAGCATGGTCACAGGTTTAGCTTTATTTCTTCATGCCCTGACAGAAATCTAAACAAAGCAACCTTGGAACCACTTGTCCAAAACTTTACAGTACTTTGCAGAACTGTTGACTTTTTAAAAGCTTCTCTATTCAATTCAGCATAAATATGCTCCTTTCATATCTATCCATGCCAGCACATCTGAATATCCCCCCATAAGAGCAGACCAAACTGCCAGCCTTTGAGTGCATGGTGGACAGCAATCACTGCGTTCTGGATATTGCACAGCTTCTACATGGATGTGTCAGTGCTACCTCTATTTAGATTCATTTGCTTTAAGGGTGCTTTTCTTTTTTGCCTCRAGACAAAACAGCATGCAAGCCGCTGAAGCTCCCATGCCTTTTGACCTTGCCGAGCTTTGTTAGAGCATCTTATCTTTACACAATACCCACAAGCATGCGTAGGACACTGGAGTCAGTGTACCAGAAACTCACTGCAGTCTTGAGTCACAGCACCATAGGCTAAGAAGATGTGACATATATTTCCATATCAAAACAAGAAAAACCTTTCTTTCCCCTCTTCACCGATGCATAACATCCCAAAAGGCAAGAATGGCCTTCAGCTAACACAGATCAATTTTCTTTCAGCTTCAATCACCATTTAATTACTGTTGACTTCTTTAACCTTTTTCTCTTCCTTTATGGATTAGATTCCTTTATACTCTATTGCCATTTACTTTCTCTGTGACATAATCAAACTTAAAATGTTATGAAAAAATTTCACATTTTTTCTTCTTCCTTCTTGCTCTTTATGTTCAATTTACTTCAAAAACTATATTATTTCTTGAAGGAGAAAAATATTTTTAATGAAGTGACTTTTAACTTYCTCTCTTTCCAGTATCTCCACGTTATTTACTTTAAGCAAGTAATTGCTCAGATCACTGGATGCTGTGCTGTGTAACAGCAGTACCTTTTCACCTTTTAGCACTGAAAAACACCTACATGACAATAGATTTTGGATGCAGGGAATTTTGTTGACTCAGCTTCATCTGCAGCAAGTTGTCCACATTTCTCTGCCTCTGAACCCAGATAAAATTCAGTAAAATTAGCGCTTTTTATCAGAAGAAAGCCATTGCTCAATAAACACTGAAAATGAATTATAGCTCTACTAATGTCTGTAAAACAAGCAGACCATTGGRCAGAGAACCTCCCAGCCAAACCAGATCATTCACTTTTTTGTCACTTTTCCTGGATMAGTTCCACAAAGACATTTATCACTGGGCATGAATAGGAATAACTCAGGACAAAATATGGCCCCCTACATCTTTTAAATCAATCCCTTTTAAATCCCTTTGCCTGGGCATGTAATGAACACAGTCCGGTTTCTCGTATCCAAAATGCTGCATGAGGACTGTTAGGACTACACATGCAAGCACATCTTGCTGGAGATGCAAATACTAAAACCGCTTTCACAGTGCAGTGGTAGGACCTGGGATGGAGGTGGTGAGCTGAGATGCAGGCCGGGTTTTGTTTGGCTTAGTTTTTAGGGCAGCGAGCATGAAGGAAGGATTGGACCTTGGAGTACTAATGACTCCAATGTAACTGCTTGGGACCCTGCTGCCAGAGTTTTCCTACTGAGTATAAGCATTTTGGTTTTTTCAAAACATTTCTTCTTGAACTTCTAATTAAGCTACAGCAATTGAGTTACAACAGCTACAGAACAGAAGATTTTTAGAGAAGTGAGGATACTGTGAGAGATGTGGCATTCTTGGCAGGAGCTTTAATTCGCATGCATCCTTTAGACAACACAATTAGCAGACAGCTTTATAAAAATAGCTTTGTCTCGTGGGGTCTTAGCAYGGCTGCCCATTCAAGCTATTTCCTTGGCTTTGCTGCATCCCTTGTGTGGGCTGTAGCAAGTATTTGTGTCTCCTTATATATCCAGCTGGCAAGAATGAGGTCAGTTCTTGAGGGCAAAACAGGATATAGAAAATACTAATTCTTATTTGTGTTATACCACACACATCTTTATTTTTTTTGGATAATAATTAAACAATTAAGTCTCATTTTATGTTAATTATATAGTGCAGCACAGCAGTAGGTAGGCATTAATTCACTGGAAGAATGTATTTTATTTTGGATTCAGTTACATTACAGCAAATGAAGAAATTATTTTCAAACGAACTGCAGTGAAGGGAGAATGCAAAGTATAAGAATGAATAAGTATATAACACAAATGCAGATGAGAAAACAAAGAAATTAAACCTTTGGGTCATCCAGTCTCTTCTTCCAGTTCTTCCAGGTAGCACAGACTTGTTCTGTGCTCATCTGTGTGTTCACACACTTTCTCCTCTTATACTGTACACACACACACACACATATGTTTTATATATATATATATATATATATCAGGTGATACAGTTTTCATATCCATACTTTAGAAGATAAGCTTATTCTGGAGTATTAGGAACTAGCTGATGGGTAATTCTCTGAAAAACACTATGCATGCCTCTTGACAATTTATATCAAGACCACAATTTTCAAAGAGATATATATATATATATTTCATTATTACCATAGCATGTACATCCCTGAGTTCAAAAATGACACTTAAAAAGATGTGGTCATTATGCATCTAGACCAGACAGAACGGCCTTTAAAAATTAATCAGCTTTAACTAAAACAGTTGGAATCTGTTGTGTTGATGTATGAAATTTAGATCATACTTCAGTGAGTCATTCTCTATTTATGTAACTCGGTCATAATATCCAAAACTGTAAAAAGGCAGTAAATCAGATCTTCTGCCAGTCCATTCCTTCCTCTAATTGTACACATTTCACAAACTGGACAAGGAACTGCACAGACTGGGAGAAATATCTATTGCTTACATATTTTAAAAATGCTGGAAAATGTACAACAAATTGCTGTCAGACTTGAAGAATTTCATCTTCTTAATGTCTGGATYTAATATCAGTGCAAGTAGAGTATTCTTATGTACTACAATATGTGCTTGGAAGAAATAAGGAATTTTTCTAAATTCTGGAACATCTGCCACATTTTTAGGACTTTTGTATAAATTAGTGGATTATCTTGAAATTTCAGCTAGAGTGCTTTTAACTAGTGTTTAAAAGGAATATTTTTCCATAAAATATTTGTGAAGTCTTCCAAATCAAAATTTTYAAAAGCAACTAAAATTGATCAAAGCTGAAAATTCTGGCAAAAAGTCAGTAATTAACTAATGCAAATGACTGGATCTTCTTGTGTTTATATACTTCATAAAATGAACAAAGTGTAAGAAATCTTGACTGATTTCAAGGATTAGTATGACATCTAATAGTGCCGATTAAGTCTCTACATGAGGCATTCAATTCTCTGATATTATATCAGGCATTTACTGGGGTGTGACTGGACATTAAATGTAACTTATAGCACGGTTGTTAATATTCATAGTGCAAATGATAATAAAGAATTTTATTTGAGGGTTGAAATATCTACTTCCTCTTTTCAGCTGTCACTGAACTTCCCACCTGACTCTGAAATCTAACCTTTTGCAGCAGRGGAGCATGAACAAATCTAAGTATCCTCTGACAACTGAAGGTTTGGGGAGGGGAAAAGCATCCAAGGGACAAATGGACCAGTTCTGAGGTTTTATTTTAGGTATTCAATTGGGGCATCAAAATGGGCTTTTCAAAGTTCTCTTTTTAGAAGGAGGGATATTCAGAGAAGATCCCACTATTTAGAATTCTCCCATTCTCTCCAGTCTATTGCAGATCTGTGGCATTTCTGAGCCTTGGGCTGTATTTGTTCAGCCTTGTCATGAGGGCACAAGGCTCTGCATTTTCTTAACTTTCTATGCTTGGCATTACGATAGGTCAAAAGAAAGAGACAGTTCCTTCCAYTTGCAGACCATACACAAGCAGACTCTATGCCCATACAGAACAAGCTGATGTAGGCAAATCTTGCAAAATCACAGTAAATGAATGTTGGTTGTGTATATACATGTTGACAAACAGGATAATAAATAAAATCTAACATTTSAATGACATGTCATGGGAAGTGCAGAGTAGTTATCCATGCTCCCACCAACCTTTAGTGGTATATGAGCCCAAGAAAGCMGCCCAGTGTGGCCTGGGTTTGGTCCAGCTTCTGAAGAGGAGGAGCAGCAGAGCTCCGTTGCAGAGATGGGCAGCGAAGGGCTGGAACGGAGGAAGGCTGRGGCCTGCCCTATAGCTCTGAACCAAGGTAAACTCCTAGCAACCTCACAGTGAAAACCCTTTAATTGCAAACAGGCATGAGAGYGTGCAACCTGGACTTCTCAAGAGAAGCTCCATGCTGTAGGGGATCCTAACTTTTGACACTGCTTGCTTTGGATTGCCTGTGTATCTTACTTTATATTGCCTCTGCTGCGTTATACATCAGTCAGTTAAAAAAATAAAAGAAAGAAAGAAAGAAAAAGCTGGTGAAAAAGCTAGTGTGCTCAGTTCTGCCCAGATAGCTCAGGGAAAATGGATACACAGCGTCTGAAGGTGAAAGAAGGTGGTTACCTTGCATGATCCTCTAGATGGCCTCTGAACTTGTCACTTACTGTCAATTTGTATTTGGAACTTGAAATTTATTCTACTGTTTTCACCTTTCTACAGTTAAAAACTCGATGATTTTATGATTAAACTGTTTTTTCTCTTTTTTTTTTTTTTTTTATTGTTTTTTTTTTT
>PTEX01000053.1:2827179-2879765 GCA_003342815.1 Eudromia elegans | reverse complement strand
ATGATTTGATTTTGTCCCTGTTGGCCTGATCTATTTGGTTACTTTTTTTTTTTTTTTTTTTTTTTTTTTTTTTTTTGATGGCAAATTTTGACTTCTACCAAACACTAATTCATATTTAATTTCCTTAGTTGAGAATTGCTGCCTAAATAATACAAACAGTACTATTTTTTTCAGTTTTAATTAATATAAATCAAAATTGAAGGTGTGGAAAGTTTCCTTATAACATTTGGTCATTGAGATAGCAGAGATTACTATTAAGAGACAACAAATGCCATATATTCCTAAGCTATTCTTATTCAATGTACARGATAATATTCTTGCCTACAGATATCACTGCATATAAATTATTAAAAAATGAAGACTATAAAATGGTTGGCTGAAATATAAATCCAATAATTTTCAGATAATGTTGATTCTTATGACCCTAAGCTTCCCGCTGCTACTTGTCCAGAAGTTCTGTTCATCACTGTGATAATCACCAAGGTATTTGTTGCTCCCATTGGTCTCTCCATTCTCTTAGACAACAGACAATCATAGATTATGAAGGGTTTCTTTTTCTTCAACCTTTTTTTTACAACCTACTCTTCCTAGCTATTTTCCACCATCTGTATGAGGCATGATCCTATTTTGCRGATTTTTCACCCTGTTCTTGTACTGCCTTTTTCTAACCAGTCTTTTAACTTTTCAAGAAGAAATCTCATACAATCTCATAAATCTCTGTTTTCTTTGTCATGTTTGGTACTGCATATATCTATGCAGTTTTCTCACATTCCTCTGTTTTAACCAAAAAAGAATGAAAACTAAAGAAAGGCCTCATACTTCCATGAAAACAAACACTTAAGTCCTTTTCTGAAACAAATATGTGCCAAAAGACCCATGTATCTTTGCAAACCTCTGTCCCATAGGCCTCAAGGAAATTATCTTCCTAGCCCATTTCTGAAGTATTAAACRTTCCAGTCTGAGGTACTATACGTAAACGAAATTCACCGTGGGGAAAAGAAAGGGGGGAGGGGGGAAGGATAGAGGAAATAATGCCATTCTAGTTGAKGTAGCACAAGGTTTGAGAAGTTGGTGCACTCACAAATAAGAACTGGTACACTGCACTGAKCATGAAAGCAAAGATGTATAACTGGAAATGCTCACGTTGCCAAGATCATGCTTTGCACGCAATCTACTTTCAGCAGTAGCTAAAGATCAAGTGTTTTTAAGTGCAGGGTCATACACTGAGCTTCTCTTGTAACAGAAAATTAAACATCTATTTCCCTTGTCCACCATACACAAAATTCAGACATCTTCTTTTGAAACCAAAAATTAAACATCCATTTCCTTTTTCCACTATGCACAGAATTCAGACATCTTCACTGGACGGTGTTCCTGGATATGCAGGAAATGTCCATATCTTCAKTTTGTAGAGCAGTATTAGCTGGTACGCCGCATGCTAGATGAAAACCTTAGCCATTTTATTAATGGATTATTTCTATCAGAGGTTAMGAACTCTCATCTTTTTTTCTTCAGACTTTAAGGTATATGGCGCATAAAACGATAAAAAAATTTATAAGGCATCACATGAAGCTAGATTAAAAAATGTTTGTAYAGTAGAAAATATATACAAATGTATTACATGTACCTTTCAGGAAGCGCAAAAATGATAGCACATCTACAGGCTGTAACTAGCAATAAAAAATCAAGGCTGTGTAAATGAAAACAGGAACAATTGTCCTGTCCATCCAATTTTGACTTTGTATTTTGATTGAGTTCTTGAGTATGAAGGAACAAATTACAAAGACCAKTCAAGGATCCACAAGAGATTTCAGAAGCTGAAGAGATTTCAGTCAGCTAAAAGAATGATATTGATATAAGATACTTCCACAGGCTCTGCTTGGCACTTCTGAAGCCTTCCCATCATCTGTCAGCAAGGAGTCCCTGCATGTCACCAAAAGACACAGTGCAAGCTTTTTAATATTACAAAGATATATCGCTTAATCCAAACAGAACGATGGAGTTTACTCTGTTATGTAAGGTTAGATGGGAAAAAGAAAATATGTTCAGCTGGCCTTCAAAAGGATGCCTGCAAAATATGGCATGAACTGCTTTCTGCCAGATTAGCATGGATGTGTGTTCTCCTGTAATCAGTCATTTACTTGTATAAACCCATAATTAGCAAGAAAATGGCTATTTGTCACTGGACAATATTTCTAGAGTTGGTGAAACCAAAATTCTGGTGTGCATGGTGCCAACGAGAAGTGCCCAAAGTCTGTGTTCAAATTTTGTAGCGCAAATCTATTTCTAAATAAAAAATGGGAGCAGTTTTCCAGGAAGGTCACTTCCAGTAAAGACTGTGGTTGTGCTGAAATCAAGCAGAATACCTATTTTATAATTCAGCATTTCTTTTTTGTCTGTTTGTTTCTGGTAACATTCAYATTGTCTTCCCAGACTGATGTCTCATGATTGAAATGACTTACTCTTTTTTAAGAAGATTTAATCACTACTTCTAACGGAATGTTAGAAGATTCAACAGGATTCAACAGGACGTGCCAGCTTTAACCAACAGGGATAGTATCAGCCTGCAGATCCRGTCTGGAGTCTGTGGGTTTTTAAACTTGGATTTGAGTAAAGGCAGGAGGAGTCTATATTTTCTCCTCTCATAAAGGTAGTGTTGTTAACTCTTGCTCTGGATTTGGCAATTTACATTTGTTTTTAAGTGTTGCCTATTTCTTTAAACATCATTTAAATATTCTGTACATCTCTAAGTAGTTTAAGGGACAATCTGATAGCACACCCTATCAGAGAGATTTGATCATTTGGAGTTCCCAGCTTGCTCCCATTTGACGCGTCTCATCTCGCCACACCTTGGAGATCTGATAACCATGGAGTAYGAGCTAGCCAGCACTGCTGCCTCCAAAGGCAGCGAAGAGCAACAGACCTGGARAAAAACACAATCACCGCATTCTCCAATAAACTTTAAATAGTTGGGAAGAACCACCTGCTGGGGCTGCAAGTTTCTCTACACTCATTTATTATGAAGGTAACTAATAGAATTTAAAGGTCAGATTTGACTAATCTCATCCTCAGACACAAAAGTTTAAATGAAAAAGATCCAGTTTGGTTGGTTCAGAGCCAGGAGTTCTGTATATGTAGTGGGTAATCACATCATGCAACAAGACTAGCTATGATTTTAAACTGCAATTTTCAAGACTCTGCTTTTGGCAAGTGGGAGTCTATATGTACTTGACGTCTACTGTAATTGTTTTCTCTGACTGATTAAATAATATTAATAAATAAATAAACCCACTGACATACAGAAATTACCTAGAGATGCCAAASCCCTGTAGGATATTTCCTGACATAAGCACTAGCTTGGATACCTCTGAAGCAGAGAACGAGATCGGAGACTAAAGTGGGAGCAAAGCAGAAATGTGAGGGAAATTTTTATGTCTCCAGCATCCTCATCCAAGAGCAAAATACATGAATGGGCTGTCAGCACATCAGTGCTGATGAATTTAATAAATATTCTGCCTATTTACCGTGAGGAACACCAGGCAGCAATGGGGTGAGAATAAGTAAAAAGGGGTGTTGGGTCTGAGTTAGAAGAAGATACTGAAAGAGCCCAGTAAAACACATTGACTAGAAGSGCCTCAGCTTTATTAGACGCTGCCTTTTTAATTTTAACCTGTTATCATAAAGGCCCTAATTCTGTGTAAAACAGAATTACAACTCTTCTGAAGTAAAGCCAAAGTAAAGATGTCATTACCTGCCTTCTTTACCATTGATAAGCAACTTACTGCCTCATTACCAAACCTGAACCCATAAATTTATTTGCACAGGGATGGAATGATCCTGCCCAATGTCAGGTGAAGGACATTTGCTTTCATTATTTTTCCCTTGTCTCTTGTATTATTCACGTATTTCCTCGTCTTTAAAGTCTCTGCTCTTGATTATTAATGTATGAAGAATGCTGGCTGCACAGTTCAGAACATGACAACACCTGAGAAACCCCATAGAAGCCAAACATTGCTATGTGTTATTTATAGGATTTCAGGCTTCTCTCTATTTCTCTCRATTTCTGAGATTTTATAATTAAGGAGAGAAAGAGTACCAGCACAAAATCAGATGGTGAAGGAAGCTCCTGAGTTCTGTAGTTGACCTATTTATGCCAGAACGCCTCTTTAATCACTAAAACATTCATGTTGTAGGGGGTCAGAGGCTTCACGTATTAATGCACAAAGTCACTGGATTGAGCTGAATAATTTATTAATTGCTTTTGAGGATCACACAAGGGTTTTGTGCACTTTTTTTGGTAAACTATTTAATGAATTAAAACAGTATATTTGAGTCATTTAAACTCAGTTTAAGGCTGAAAGGGCAAAAAGACAAGTGATCCCGTCTAYAATTTCAATACTTAAGAATTTGAACTTGTGTTTTGAATTTTACCAGGACCATAGAATGCCTGTTTAACTGTTCTCCAACATCATATCTCTGGACAGGAATTAGAGACATGAAATAGCCTAGGGTAGAGAGCCTACAGCCAAAAGCAGTGAGGGCCAGAAGAGCAGGATGCTGCCCATCACTCCAGCAATGTGTGAGCGCCTGTGCAAGTCTCTCTCTGGACCTCCATTTTCTGGTTTTGTTTRAGGCTTTTTTTTGTGTGTAAAAGCTTCTTCATGTAACGAGCTGCCCTCCCGAAGGCTGTGATGAAGGAGACCTGCGACGAGAGGACCAGAGTCACGGGCTTGGGTTCCTCATTGAGAGTGCAATTACTGCCCACCAGCTGATTAGTTCCCCTCRTTCAGTGACTTTTAAAGGAGGCTTTCTTACAGAATAGCTGTAATCCTTTAATGACTTCCATTTTGTGTTTACTAAGCAAATATGACTTCAACTTTTTATTAGTTCATAGCCCTCTAGAGCTACTTTTTTTTTTTTGGATAATGCACTTATTTTTTACTTCAGATACTGCCACCAAAAATAGGCAGAAGAATTTAAAATGTATATACAATATTGTGATTGCTGGCAGGTTTGTTTGAATTAGGGAAACTTTATATTTTATAGCCATATGAGTAATTTAGAACTGTTTGGCTTATGAAACTAAAGATAACATGGAAGTTGTAAAAAGATACAATAAAAGAGTCATTAAAACATAGTTCTCAATAGACTTCCACTTGCATTAAAAATAGGACTTGCTGCTACTACTCAGGATTGTTTCAGGTTTCTTTCCAGGAAAAATTTTGGAAGCTTTCTGTTTCCTCATCTTTTAATTTTTCTGATGATGCTTTAAAATAACTTTTTGCAAAATTTATTCATTAAACACAATTTTTACTCCTATTCAGAAACGGTGTACCAGCAAGTCAAAACCKTTGTTTATTTTTCTATTATACTGAGTTGTTTGGTGCTTTGGGAAAAAAAGAATCTTTGTTCTATAAACTAATTGAAAACTGTCTGCGCAGTCCTCACTGTGAGTACAGGAATTTGCCATTGCGTTGTGTGGTTGCTCCCTTCAGCCTTGTGGTATCTTTTCTTTCCCGTTTTGGATGTCTCCACCACAAAACAATGCATGAGGCCTTCAAGGATGAGCCCCAGCACGCAGCTTTGTGGTGTCCTCTGACTAGTTTAGAAGTGGCAGAGGAGTCCAAAACATTCCTGGAATGCTGCCACTTAGCTGGATAAAGAAATGGTCCAGAAACTGGTAAGGAAAAAAATCAATGGAGYGTGATCTAGGGGTTCCTTGGTACTGTCTTCTTATCCCCGTTAAAATCATTTTCCTTCTGCTGTTGCATGTGCCCATCATGCCACACTGCCCAGCATCATGTAGTCCTTCAGATGGATGCAAACAACAGGGGAAAGAAGCTCCTGAATGCTGGAAGGCCAAAACAGCCATCGAGGGTGCAATAATTTGAGGAGATGATTCCAGGGAGTCACCCAGCTTTCCTATCAAAGCAGTGCCAGAGGGCATGGGAAAACACCCCCCTCACTCCCTACCCCTTGGTCAGTCCTGTGATGGTTGACTCACAGCGGTCAATGCGAAAGGCATTTCATGAAGCTCATTGCAAGGCAAGCAAAGAATAGAGTTGACCAGGAAGGAAGATCTTTTCTACTCACGTTTCTGCCAGATAATTTAATTCTACTCTTATCRGAGCAGATCAAACAAAGCAAGAAATGGACATTATCACTGAAATGTCAGAGCAGCTGGCCTTAGCACAGGCTCTGCTCTCAGCAGACAGACTTTTCTCTGTTGAGGAGGGGTTGGTCCTCTGATTCTTGGTCTAATTTTATTTGTGACATTACTTTACTTCTGCCTACACCACCCTTGGACTTAATAGTGAWTCTTCCATCTCATTTTCTAATCTCCCAGTTTAGATGTGGACTTAGAGGTGTCTGTTATACTTCCTCTCAATCTTTATGTTGTTATCTCAGTAATTCCTACTTTGTAAGTTCCTTTTTGTATTAAAAGGACAAATTCCCTTCCTCATTCTAGTAGTTTCTCTCTGACTRTATATGGTTGAATTCTCCTTAGAACTGCAGCTGTTGGCTTTTTCTACCAAAGGTCTCAGTAGTGGCTTGTACCTGGCACCAATACTTACCCTTTTGCTAGAAGTGTCATGACTGATACATGCCTATTCAACCACACCACAATGTATTGCAGTCACTATATGATTAAATAACCTCTCTTTCATTCCCAGCCCATGGTAGGAGTCTGTGTTATGTCGGTTTTACCTTGTGTTTGTACCAGTGAATTCAGCTCTGACTCTATGACAGCATTCATTTCCTGCTTTCCAGACTTCATTCTGTATCATTTATCAGCCCATTCTATTTTGTATGCCAAAATGATTAATGAAAATATTAAATAAGATTAGTCCTGAAACTAAGCCATGATAGGCGTATCTGGCATTTACCTCCTTGGTACTTTTCCTTGCAGCAGGACCCTTTGCCATCTCCCTTTCAGCCAGCTCACTATCTATTTCTGAATTCATCTGTTATCTCCATGTTCTCCATCTTAACTAATTGTTTTCTATGTGACATAATGTCAAATGTATTTTGAAAACCAGATAAATGAGCTTTACTGCAATTCTTTTGTTAAAAATCTTTTTTTTTTTTCAGACAAATTCCCGTTATCAGGAAAAGACATCATGTTATTACAACACAATCCATCTTTAGTAAACTTGTTTTGCATTTCATGCTGCCTTCAGTGGGAGCAGCAAATGCAAAGTGAAAAATGGAATTTTCCCTCCCTTAGACAATATTGGATTCTTTATTATTATACATTTTGTATTGCTGAGAAGTAATGAAGATCACAAAGGGAAAAGGAAGGGAGCAAAGGAGTAATCTGCCATGTGTGGACTRGACTGAACTAACATTTGGATTGAGCGTTGCTGGACTCCCCGTGCCTCTACCTGGAACATGAGTGCCATGAGTATGCACCAGCACTGACTGTGTACGCCAGTGCAATAGCTGCTTAACAGTTATTCAGTCACAATAAGTAAATTATGATCAACTGGCATTTTTAAACAGAAATTAATTGTACACTTCAGTAGAATGACACTGATAAGATAAGTGACTGCTTCAGGCACTTCACTTCTCATCTCTATTTATAGTTATATAGCTGAGGATGGGGGAAAAAGGAAGTGGGTGGGAGAGGAAATAAATCCCCAAAGAATCAGTATTAATTGCTTCTCAGTGTACTGATTCGCCATATTCTCTATCAGAAGACAGCTTTTGGCTGTTTCATTTCATAGGATTCATTGCATCTAACTATGGMTAGAAACCTACACTACACACTCGTGTATCCAGTCGCTGCTGCTCAGGAAGAGCCCCAGACACTGGTAGGACACGATTCAGCTCGTCTATTTTTGATGCCTCCTCTGGAGCAAGATGTACTGTTGCCCTCATTGTGCCCATGGACCAGCAGGGAGCCGGGGGTGAGGAGCTCAGGTGCAGCTCTGACCTATTTAGATGTTTACATCTAGACAGGTGAGTCACGCTGATTATCTTTTGTTCCCTGATTTTCCCTTAATAAAGTGACTATATCACATGATCAAAGCCTGCTTTTTTTCTTTTTTTTTTTTTCTTTTTGTCAGTCCTTCAATCGTGAGAGGTGTCAGAATGACTGACAAGACATAAGAAATCATGATTACAAGAGAGCTAAAAGTGGCTTTGTATAAACAGGTGCTGCAGTGAACATGAGAGAGCTCCGGTTGACAAATTCAGCTCAGCTCACACAAGACTCTGTAAACATAAGCATTGGTCCAAACTTATTCTGACTCCTACTAGCAGTGAAATCTTGAAAAGGCAAAAACATGCACTAGAAATCTCCTGGGAAGCATTTCAGTCCTTTTGATTMGATCCCTAATCAGGACAGATGGAACAAAAATGGACCATTTTCTTAAAGACATTAAAACCTCTGCTGAGTGGGAATGAGCRGGATGCGGCCCTGGAGGGGCAAGCAAGCTCGTCTTGCCTGGGCGCATGGACAGCAGTGCTGAGCAGTGCATGGGCTGCAGGACACGCACCTACAGGGCTGYGGGGCAGAAAAATCCTCTTCACCAATGATCAGCACCAGTTCGCTCTGAGTGAAGGAAAACATTTTCTAATCATATTAACAAAGCACCAGATATTTGCAGGGAATGAGTCATGAGGTCTGCAGCCCTGGGGATGACATGTACCTTTAGTGCTGCTGTGGGGAAGGGAGAGGAAGGACGAAAACGTGACCGGAGTGTTTCTTGATTCTCTTGTCATCCCGAGGAAACAAAACCAGTCTTCATTCTTTTTATATATTCATGTAAATGTAGCTTATGGCCTACAAGTCTGGCTTCTGGTCTGGCCACTCCGCAAGTCGCCRACAGATTGACAGTGAAGGGAGACACACAGGGCTGGAAGTGCAGGAGGCACAAATGGAGAGGATGGTCATTCCTGATAAAGGACTCAAATGGAGAGCACTAAGTCCACACACTAGGAATGAAGGCCAGAGCCTTTGGTTCTTGCCCTGTGTCCCCTTGCAGCGTGGACTCTACCTCACTCATGCCTCTTCAATGCAAACAGTCCCCCTCCTTAGAAGACAGTAAATGCTCTTTCCTCTCTCTGCTGTACCTGAAACTCTGTTTTCTAGATAGTGAAATGGAGGAGAAAAAATACATTTTTTTTCAGAAGATTTGAAATGATATAGCACAGAATAAGGTATATTRGTAAGGTGAACAAGGTGAACAAGCACAGCTCCAGGGAGCTCCTGTAGCAACACCTCTTCATACTAGCTGAGCATCCACCTTGCGCTGCCAAATACTTCTGTGCACACACAAAATAGCCAGAAGGACTGTTCTCATAAGAAACACTRCAAAAACTGCATAAAATTGTAAAGACTTGCAAATCCATTTCCATCCAAAGGTAGAAATAGCACCATTGGCAGAATATGCTAGGCTGGACAGACTKGTTGGTACCATTTTTATCTCTGCTAACCTACTGCAAGAGTGTGAGGTGCATTTACGTGGTGCTGGTCTCCAGGACTCTAAGGTAGCTGTAGTAACTCAGAATGAATATGACAGTCTCTGCTTATGTGTATGAWTGAGATTCCCCTGAAATCCATGGATCAGTTCATAAAAGGCAGAATCCCAGAGGGAATGCCATGAGCCCTTAGCTAACGATTAATTAGCCTCTCCCAGTTTACCTGAATTTGCAGGAAAGAACGAAATACGACCACAGCTGGAGAGCTGTTAGGCACTCTGCTGGATGAGGGGCTGTCCATCACCAGGGGCTAGCATTAGGCACAACTGGGGTACCGCACTTGTGATGCTGCAGCTGCATTAAACTGCTGTTTACTTAACTGTGAAAGTGCTTGCTGAAGCTGCCAGCGGCCTGATGCTGGACCTCAGCGGCAGAGAGCTCAACACCAAATCACCCAGACACTGTCAAGATCGGGAGAACTACTGAACAAGGCAAGAGACAAGCACTTTGCTTAAAAATGGTTGCAAATATGACATATTTATGCTAAAATGTAAACCTTGAAAAACTCTTGAGAAAGGGAAATCTCTGAGGAAAGGGAAATCTCTGAGTCTTAACTGCAACTAGAACTCAGAAAATTGCTGTTGATTATTTTGTGGCCACAGTACTAATCAGGGGCCAGATCTATTTTTGCTTTTTGAGGACAATTGCCGTTTTTAGTAATACAGTGATATGCAGCAATAAAAAAGCTCTTTCTTCATTTTAAGGGCATTTAATGTAAAATCAGCCCTCATAAACTAGCAGGATATACCTTGATGTTTGTAAGATCTCTATAAATGGGCAGTAGTGCACTGCAGCATTCTTCTAAAATTCTTTTCTTCTTGATTTAAGTAAGCGTATCGAGTGCCAAAATGGCATACAGTGAATGGTTTTGATCATAAAGTAGTTATTTCCCTTGTTGCCATATATAAACACTTAAATACCCTATAGGTATTTTAGTTTGTTTTATTCTGCATTAGCTTTTATTATTATTGCATCCCTCACTCACAGTATAATTTTAGAAAAACAAAATTGCTGGAAAAGGTATTTGCTAAAAGGTTTTTGTTTTATGGCCTGCTCAGTACCAGACGAACAGCCATCAATATCAGCTGGAGCAAAGGCAAGGCCTGGAGCTCAGTATTAGCCACATCTGATAACAACCAGGCTGAGAGAAAGGGCAAGTCCTCCTGACTCAGAGTTTCCACTCCATGTCAAGCTCCTCATAATAAAATCCTCAGAATCCACCCGCTAAAGCCTTTCGTGTAAGAAGCCTCTGACTTTGAGGTCTGCTTTCKGTGACTAAATCATATTATTTATGTATGTTTCATCCTCTGAAGGAAAGCTGACATTAGGGAGGACTTGGGGGCGCATTAAAGGACAGAGTTTGACCCACTGGCTTAAGAAGAAAGCAAAAGAGACAGGACCTGAAGATTCCAGTCCATATTACTCCCTGACAAACTGAAAGGAATGGAATCATTGCCTCATGAAGAAAAGCAAAATTACWACATGTTGTCTGCAAGACCTGTAGATCACAGTGGTCATCAGGATAGGCCTTCTACTGAGGAGCCATTTTGTAGTAGTCCAGCAGTCGGACACGTGGATCTGGTAGCTGGGCCGGTCAGGAGAGATGTGCCCTCACTCTCACACTGTGCGTTACAGCCAGACAAGGACACTTATTGATGAGGAACACTAGGATTGCAAAGCCGAGCACCAGATGATGGGAAATGTGAGGATTTGGGGTGTGTGCTGTACCTGCCCTTGCAGGCCTGGGACATGGCTGCAAAAGAAGAGCTTGGTTTTCTGACAGCTTTTCYGGGGCATTTGTGGAGAAGCCTTTCCATGAACGCTGGCAGCAGCCTGGAGGTTGGTGGGTGGCTGAAGGTGTTGTGACCTTCTGCGTCATCAAGACATGGAAAAGGGTTGCTGGATTAGATAAGGGTGTGCAGGATGTTTTCAGTCTGCAGTTTGCATTTTTCATGCCAGGCTTACCATGAGTGGTAAATGCTCTCTCTTCATTGCAGAGATCAGGAAGAGTAGCTCCTTTCATCTTTAAAATGCTACCGTAATGGTAGCAATCATAAGAGATGCACACCACCATTTTGCAGGGAAATACATCATTTTCATGAGGTAACTGAGATGGGCAGCAAAACAGATTTTTTTTTTCAGAGATGCAAATATTTGGGACCTGAAACAGGAGCAATAGAAAGTAAGTGCAGCTGTAGACCTAATGGGAAGAAAAGGAGCAGAACAATCACATTGACATTGATGACAAAAGATCACAAAGATATTGATGACAAATATATTCAAAGGGGGCCAGATTAAAGTCACATGGAGCAGTGTAAACTCAGGCACTGTTTTCTTTTTTTAGTGTTAATTCTTGACCTTACAGGCATATTAAAGTTAGATATGTGAGAATACGAGTAGGATACAAAACACTTTATCTCCTATTCAGTCACATTTTTGAGTTCAGCTCAGGTTATAGTGACTGAAAGCTGGTGACACACTGCTGACATCCGTCCAGTTCTGGTGGATGCACAAAAACTAASCACAGCAAAATTAACTTCCCTATCCAAGAGGAACAGAATAGTCCCAAAGAGCAGCTAGGACTGCAGACAGTTCCCACTTCTCATCTGAAAGACAGGTCTTTCTGATGAAGATCAAGAAGTTTTGTTAAGGGAAGAAAATATAAGAGTAGTTATTGCCCTTGCTCTCCAGAGAAATAAAATATTATTCTCCCAGCATTTTTCTGAAGCTAATTTAATAATATTTTATTGCAGAGAAAGTTCAAGTATCAGGAGAARAGGCAAAGGAAGAAGCAGAATAGAGGACTTTAAACATTTTCCTTGCAAAGTCCCAAAAGCCTAAGCCCACACAAGAGCTGGAACTTGCTACCCATATTGCCAGGCTCAGGTACATCAGATATGTTGTAACTCCCTTATTGCAGGGTTTACAATGGAAGGCACTCCAGCTGTTTCCCAAAGGCATGAATGTTGCACCCAAAGCAATAAGGAATCTTGTTCTAGAACCTGWTCCTGGCTTTCATATCTGGATTTGGGAGGGGGGGAGAAGAAAACATAGAAAATAAATGAAATGCAAGTAAACTAAACTTAAAAACAAAAAAAAAGTGTAAACAGCTTGCAGATTTTTCTTACTCATCAGACCTTGTTTTTTAACTAAAATAATGTTGATATCCAGTCATGGAGGTTTCCATTCAAACAAAAGAAGAGGTCAAAGAAAAGGATAACAGGTATTGTAAGTACTCTTTTTGCTGGTGTTCTTCCTACAACTGTAGTAGCCAACATTCTTCCATTAAAGTTTTTGAGGCTTAGTATAATCTCATGAGCTCTCTAGGGCTTCATGACAAAGAAAAGGAAACATACAGTCAGAAAGCWGTCTTTTTTTTTTTAATATTCTCACTTACAAAACACTGGTGAGATGTCTTATTACATTTTAATTGGGATTTTTCTAAGAAAAAAACCCCACAACACTTAATATGCTTTTCCAGAAAACRTATTAATTTGTATGGCTTGAATTCTATCTGCAGATGATATTCTCTTTAATCAAAAATACTGCACTGAATCAAAGAAAAAACACTGATTTATATTTTATTGCCTGTGTTTTATCTTTGTCGCTTGCATAAAAGACCCATTTTCTACACTTTTAACAGATCTTAATTTGAATATGTTAACACATATATTCATGCTTATTCTACGTATACAMGTCTTGTATAAGGATATAACAATGCATGCACATATATGCATAAATATAAATATGTACATACACAACTTCCAATTATTTTTTAAAAATACATCAAAGGAAGCCACCATTGTTATCCACCAGCTGTGACCAGAACTGTCTTTTTAACATGCTGCATTTAATGAGACATTATGTTAGCATTTCTCGCTCTCTGTGTTTCTCAAAAAAAAAAAAAAAATCTATGTTAAAATCAGTAAGGGAATTATGTAAATAGAGCACCAACCCTGATGAAGCAGCAATTATATATCTCAGCAGCTGTGTACATCCGTTTATGATAGATGATTAACTAGCAAATTGTTTGCATATTTGTTTTTATGGAGCATTTGGCAATTTAACTATTAGCTATGAAGGTTTAGCCAAAACTCATTAAAATGCTTAGGGTGGTATAGATCACAGCTGGTACTGTTTTAGCAAACCTATAAAATGCAAATATGTAAGAACTACCTTAACATAAAAGCCTACGTCCACACTGAGGTGGACATTAGATGTGACTAGTTACCCTGCTGGGCATCTCACTCAACCTTTCCGTGGTTAGCACAGAGTAGGAGGACCTCGGTTTGGRGTTCTCCTTTTGGTTTAGGTGATTTGAATTCCCAACACCTATTTCACCAAAGGTGCCTAAGCATTTGTCCTTCCAATATGCTACAAGGAAGGGCAGCTTTGCATTAGGCCAGAWTACAGGCATGCATCTGACCAGCTTCACATATGCATCTTGGCTTTTGGGGACTTGGATTTGATCTGAAATATCACCACTGCCACCAACCAGAAATTACATCTGTGCTTGAGCTCATAGAAATGAATTATAGATTGACCTTTTTAACTYTTAGTGACAAATGAAGAGATTTAAGCTATAGACTTTGCCTGAAGCAGATTTAGGGTTTAGTGTGATTTGGTCCACTTTGCACTCAGTTGAAAGCTTTCATGTATTTTGGTCCACCGTGTGCTGTTACAGAAGCAGCTGAAAAGCAACTGCACCTACCATCTCCAGCCACGCGAAAACGTGTGTATCCACAAAAAAATGCTCCATCCGGCAGGAGGAGCCACATGAGCCAAGCTGGTGCAAGCACTAGACCTAGAAACAGCAAGTTTTCCTTGAGAAAGCACCAATTTGGAAGTTATGGCAGTTCCGGCAGAGAGACCTGCACGGGGAGACGTTGTGGGCTGGTGGCATCGGGTTGTTCCGCCGAGGACGGCGTCGGGTGGAAGTGTCCTGCCTAGCTTTAACATGAGTCACTTGGCTTCCAGAAGCGGGTTTGCCTGCCAGCGATTTCTATCTTCTTGAAATAATGTCTGTGAGTCAGTTCAGCTGCCTCATTTCGGAGCGGTTGAACATCACATCACTGARTTTACAAATAAACTTCCAGCAAAGGTGTGGATATGAAGTTATCCAGCCCAGACCCATCACAGGTCAGGAACCAACCTGGGTCCTGCTGGACAAGTTTACTCATCTCCTTCATCATGTTGCCTGGGGCCGTGCAGCTAATCCCTGTGTAACCAGCTACATGCTTACTCAGCACATATAACATAGTTATACTCGCAAATTATACAGTATTACTCAGTAGAAATGGCTCCTTGGGTTTTAGTGGAGGAAAATCTTTTKTTGATTTTTTTTCCAGTATGGGGGAAAAAAAAATAATTTGGACTCATCTGGTATTCATATGTGTATATGTAAGTTTTGTATTTAAATAAAACATAGGGATTTTAAGAGACTGTAAGATTTCCTATCTTTTAGGATTTGCATACAAAATATCTGTAGCCCATTATACCTATATGATAGAAATAGCCTGTACAAGATTGAYGTTTTCTGCTCCAGGACTATATGTGAATGTATTCTAGTTATGAGTGAAAATTTCTTTCCTAGTTTGTAACACCTCCATTTCATGCCATATGGAGCACTTCTGTGCCAGGCAAAYACAGCAGGTAACAGCTACTTGTAATCAGCATTATTTAGCAGGTCAGAGCCAAAACAGAAACAAGATTATTGCTCCCAAAATCGTACCAGTTCACCAAACCTACAGCAGTACAGGCCTGTAACAGGTCCATCTTGCTGTTAAAGTAACCAGAATTTAAACAACAAACTGCACCTTTCCCCAAAGTTCACTGATTTTGTTTCCTTCAAATTCTAGTACCCCTTCCCTCTGTTTCTGTTAGCTTATTCCATCAGCAGCCTCTCCACCGTCAGAGATAGCCCAGAGGATTTGCAGGGTATTGGACACATGTTGTYTGTTCTGTCGGGGAAATGTGGTTTCCAGGAACAGCATTTCCGCCTGCTCCTCTCCTGTCAAATTCCCTTTCAGCCTGTTGCTGTTCTTGTGCCATGTGTATTCACTTAATTTACATCATGAGCTGCTTACAGCAAGCAGGTATTATTCGTACTGCTTTGTAATGTAGTTTTGTCACTATGGACACAGCAGCCCACACGAATGACCTGCATTATGTAAGGCGAGCAGGGCAGATGACTAATTCATCAGGACGATCATCCACTCCCCTGTGAGACGATCTTTCCAGTTTATCCCAGGGAACTTGATGGTATGTTGAGGGAACAGGAGGAAATCTGCACACAGTACCCTACCTGTGATAGCATTTCAAGTTTTTCTGCAGACGAAAAGGTCAACCTGCCCCTGTCCCCCTCCTTGTGGCTCTGTGACAGTCAGCAGGGGAGACGTCTCTCCTGCCAGCAGGGCTGGGGGTTTGGAAAGCACTCCGTGATGCTCTGCCGTCACTGATTTGTCTGAAATCTCAGCCAGAGCCAGGCTTTCCCACTTGATCATTGTTTTCCTGATTCAGTGCACAAGATGATGGTGATTCCAACRGGAAAAGTGCAGGAGGAAGATTTGTTTAAAAACTTGCCTTCCTAAATGAAGTGGGATAAAGAGGTGACCTGAATTTGTTTGCTTGTTTTTAAATAGAACTCATGAAATCTTAAACAGCAGCACTTGACTGTAGACAGTGACTTTGACAATCTAACAAATATTAAAAAACTTTGAGAAACTCTACCTARCTCCATTTCAGGCTGTGCAGGATGATGCCTCCTTTAGGTTCTGGGTTCACAGGGGCTTAAAACCCAAGCAAGACAAAGAAAAAAAGCATTGAATATGTCTCTGGGCACCATGGTAGCTAGCAGGACAAGTTTCTCATGTGCTTCCTTCATGCTTTCAAAGCACTGTTGTTAATTTGCTTGTGTGTGTACTGGAGCTGAGTGAAGTAGTACCACAAAGCATCCTGACTCAAATCCTGGATGGAGCATGGTGCAGAGAGTCCAGGCATGCACCATTGGGTCCGGGGAATGGAGAAGASCTCCTTGGCTGTTTGCTCAAGGACTGAGAGCAGGAGGCTCCTGGTGTGTCTGGCCTTCCACATCCCTTGGTTGTAGCTTACAAAGCAGCTCCATGACTGTTCCCTCATCCCCATCTGGAAGGTATTTCTGGTGAGGCTGCTTCACCACTTCCTGAGCTTCCTTCTCTCCTGCTTTGCTCACACTGTTGACACCAGCTCCCCATTCCCATGGAGGCAGGTAGGGGGAAATAAGAATTTCCAAGCAGAAAACATCAGTCTTAGCAAAGTACTGTCTCCCTCAGYCCACTTCTTTCTCCACCTCCAGTTCATGCCCAAGCATGGACTTGTCTGCTCTGTCGGACATTACTCCCACCAGCGGCAAAAATATCATGAATTGATTGTCTGAACTCAGGAGAGAGCCCTAAAGTCCYCTTGTTTCAGAATGACATATCTTGATGCTTTTTTATTTGCCTCCTGGGTGTTAAGTTGTCAGAGTCATGCCAGTGATTGCAGTCAGGAAGCCTATAAATTTTTTCCTAAAATGAAACCTCAGAGAGCCATTAATTGTTTGTTTCCACAGATGAAGCTTTAAGAAAAGTATCAGACATTGTAAGACTCATAAAAAAATCTCAAGAACTGTCAACATTTTATGTCCTGGCTTTCTTACTCTCCTCATCTCTTTCTGCCTTTGAAAATCAATTCTTCCATGTCACATAACTGAGCCAGAATGCATAATATCCATCCAAAATCTGAATGCAGAAAGACATTTTGCAGCTCAGACCAATCCCATCTCATAATCTTTAATGACAGCTCCATTTTAGAAAATTTGAAGAGTAGAAAATTAGGGGTAGAGAGAGAAATTTTATTATAATAATAAAAAAAAAGCAAACTCTAAATATACTTTTATTTTGGAGGGGTCTCCTTTAGTGCCTTATAAAGCTTTGGAAAAGTCTGTATGGTAGAGTAAACTATAGACCTACTGAGTGCAGTGTGAGATACTGAAGATATTACTTTGGATTAACTTGGAAACACCATTGAAGCCTTTAGCTATTACCATAATAGGAATAAAAGACCATCTTGTTTTGGTCAGAGATTTTTTTTTAAATGAAAGTTTTCTTTTTTCCACGAGAAATTACTTTTAATCTGAAATTACAAATATATATATTTGAAAGCAATTATTTGACTTTGAAAGATCCAAAAGCCAAAAAGAATTATCTAAATGGCTATTGTACTTTGTAAAGAAATCTTCTTACTGAATGTGTACATGCACATGAAATGACCCAGTTTGCCAGTTTATTCATAGAATAAGAAAAATAAAGTATTTTTCTATTTATTGCTGGTTGGAGAGAGCCCAGAATTGTAACTGAAGATGAGCGTCTCATTGTAGCAGTCACTGTAATAGAAAAGTCTATTCTTGCTCCAGGACACAAACTAGATGTCAGTTAGAGGAGAGAGAAATGAGTCAGGGTGATGAGGTCACATTAAAAAAAAAATTAACAGAAAAAAMCAGGAATCTCAGGCTGGCACAACAGCTTTTTCCAGAATGAGGTAATTTCTATTAAATGGCTTGAAGTTACTTACATTATTACCCAGTACTGCACAAACCCCAACATATTGGCATTTATGATTTTAGATAATTTTCACAAAGACAAGAGATTTCACCAATAATCACAGTATCCCAAAACACTGTGACTTAAGCACTGCAGTTTCTAAGGTTTTAAACATTTGAAGAAATTTTCAYGGACATTTTTGAAATAGCTGTCCTTGAGTACAAAAGCCAGTCCTGTCTTCTTATAATTAACTGAATATACCAAGTACATCACCATAAAACTTTGAAAGGATKGGGATCAAGTTATTGTTTGACAAAGCTAAAGCACAAATGGTAATCAATCCCTTGGCAATGGAAATTTTAAATTTAAAATAAGCTTTAACAAAGCCTTTGAACCTTCAAACACTTTATCCTTAAGAAATTAATGGGTCCCAGAAGAAGTTTTATTTCCTTTTCTGTTTCAGTTATATATGCTTCAATTATATTAATCAACAATACAGCAAAATAACTGGTGGAAACCATCCTCTTGGAAAACATTCTTCTCTGGAAAAACTTCTCCCCATGCCACCTTTCTGCTCCTTTTTGTTCCCTTTTCTTGCATTTAAAACTGCTCAAAATTTTACAGAACAATTGTACTTTTAGGGTTTTAAGCTCTATTTATTTCGTCTTTGGCTTGCTGTCATAATATCACCTCCCACCGGCCCTGACCTGTTCCCTTCGCCGGCAATTTCTGTTGACTGCGGCAACACCTACGATGAAAGCAGCAGTATGTGAGAGGTCTCATTCTGCTGAACTTGGAACAGCACCGAAGAGTCCTTCAAATGTTTCTGTCTTTTAAAGGCAATTGGAACTTTATGGAACATATTCCTTTTCCTCTTAGGAACAATTACCGTTGTGGTCCCCAAGCTGCCATGCCAACCTCTGCCTTTGGGCAAAAATGAATATGTTTTTCAACTTTCACTRCATCAAAAACTCCTAGAAGTGACCTTCCTTGTAGCAGGTATAGATTGTGGCTGCCTTTATTGTGTCTACTCTTAAATCCCATCATAGTTATAGTTTCAGTCTAGCTCGTCTGTTTCCAAACATGAAAAGAGAATCTGTGTGAACTGTTGACACTGTTTTCCCCTCTAGGTTCCTTTGCTCTCCTTATARACCTAAAGCCTAAAAATAAATGTCTCTTAGCTTCAGCCCTCTGTCTGGAAACTCCTTGCTTGGTTTTGTAGGGAGCTCATATCTACCATCTAGTGCCATTTTGTCATTCTTGTGATATTTTGCCGTTCTTTCTGTTGGAATTACCTGGAAACAGCACTGTATAGACGTTGCATGCCGACTAGTATTCGTATTCTAAACTGCCTACATAAGGGGTTTATATAACTGAGTGGTAAGAATTTGGTTTTGGCTGAAAGTAGTTAAATCTCAGCCAAAAAGCAGATTTTGTTTAATTTGACATAAATAAAGCTGATCTGCTGTGGCAGTTCTATTTATACCGAGGGRAGGGTTCTTGTGTTTGCAAGAGTTTGCCCAGACACTGTGCTAGCATTGCCGCACTGTCAGAAAGTCCATGGGTTTGGGTCAAAATTCTTGTATTCTTCTAATAGTGAAGGGTCAGGGTGCAACTCCAATGAGAAATGAGGAGAGGGAAATTCAGCCTACCCTTCCCTGGTGGCTCTGTGTAAGGTGCAGGAGGACCCAGGAGCAACACGCCATGCCTCAAACCAGCAAAGGAAGCTTAGCCTTTACTTCTACATATTATTTATTTGTAATTTCAAATAATTAGCTGGTGAGGTGGACTGATCACTTTGACAGCAAAACACAGRATAGTCACCTCCACTCCTCAAATAGCAACTTGAGTCTTTACTGGATGCCATTGCCTTGATGTCAGTGTCGTAGGGAGAAGAGTCAGAGAGARAGAAAGAGATTCTCCCTGTGCTAGGGGTCTACTTGCACTGAGTACATCTTTGACCAGTTTGAAACAAAGTTATCTGAAAGCAATGCTTTTGCATTAAGAAATATATTTTTACCTCTGTGCTTTCCTTTGCAATAGTCTGCTTAATTTGCTCTCTAAATGTCTTCAAATTGTGGAGAGGTGTCTTCATTACTGAATTTGCATTACTTAAAGCAGCATGCACATGCATCTATTTTTAAATCATGATGAAGAGAAGAGTTAGTAAAAAACATYTAGTTCATTTAACTCCTTGGAAAATAACATTAACAACCTTATTATGAAGTAAAATATCTGGTGTTGCTTCCAAGGAAATTGCAGAAACAATTTTGTGGTTGAAAATAATTATGGATATGGGTGTGTTTTATATAACATGGGTATTTAATTGCTGCATTTAAGGGCACTCAGCTTTTTTTTAAGTGCTATTATTTATAATAAACTGTTGCATGTCCAAAATTGGCTGCAGTCATCTTAAAAACTCTAGACAAAATGTGTAAAACAAAGCCAGAAAAGCCTTGAAATTCTCACTGCTTCCAAAGCGTAGCCATCACGAGGTAACTGCTGCTGACAGTCCTGCCAAGTTCTTTTGAATTCCCAGTGTTATAAAAATTCATGTGAATCTTGGCATTATTTTTCTTCMCTAGTGTAAAGCTTCTGATATTTCAGTGAGGAACCCTACTTGATTTGTAAGTGCAAATCAGTGGATATCTGCTAAGAAAATCAGCTATGAGGAAAACATACAGTGAGGAGCTGCACAGGCAACACACCTGATGGCTAGGAAGTCAAGCTCTAGGAACACTTGCATTTGGTTGGTGACACGAGGTTATAGTCTGATGTTTTCAAGAAATATTTAAAATACAGCAGAAAATCTAGAGGAAAAAAAGCATATGGGAAGCAGGACTCACATCATTTGCATCAAGGAGCTATACTAAAGCATCAGCAACATCATATATAGTACAAATATTGAGAAAATACATCAATGTATCACTCTGGAAATGCTAGCAAACAGAAAACTTCTGAAGGTAATGGCCTCAAGGTTAGGTCAGGCATCCATCATCAACTAATTTCCCAGTTTATAATCTAGAAAAATTCCCGGTGTCTGCATAAGAGAAAGTTCTCAACTCTTGCAACCAAAGCGCTATCATGAAGCTTTGGAGTAGGAGATCTATCAAAACGTTCAGTAGAACATTAAATGCCTTTGWTCGGCAGATTCTTGGAGAGAAGGTGGGACCCAAAAGCCTTTGAGAGAACCACCCTCTGAGAGAGCAGTGCCAACTGCAGCAATTCAAAAGCCCGTAGAGCACTCACTCATCTTGGGCATTAGGAGATGATCTACTGGAGCTCTCCACAGGCCTGAGGGTAGGTTCTGACCAGGGCAGCTCCCAGGGGCTTCCCTGGAGCAATGGGCAGCAGAGATTTATGGYGCAGGCCAAAGGGCAGCGTAACAGCTTTGCAGTCTCCTGCCTGGCTGGCATCTGTACAGCTCTCCCACTTCTCTGTTAAGCTGTGGGTGTATCCATCACTGATCTATGTGTGTGCAAGTCGGGGGTGAGATCAGAGGTGGGCCTCTGAATAAAAGAGAAAAAAAATCTATTTTTATAGCTTGAGCAATAACAGCAATTAGCAGTAGGATTAAGCCCAAACTTGATGTCCAAAGCACAATAATATTGTGAAATACAGATTTTGAGTCTATAAATTGTGGGCTACATTATTCAAACTAGCAGAAAAATAAAAGTCTTAGAGAAAGGTCAATGGTGTTTTAAGCTACRTTGGTAATTCTCTACCCCATTACAAAGCACTAGAATTTGTCAAAAATATTATTTGACCATCTGCTTTTTCCTATGAAGAAAAAGAGCGAAATTTTCCTTCCTAGAGCATTTAGCCCTAGGAAGCAAGCAGGAGGGCTGGATGTTACCTGTAGGGAAGCRGAAGGCTGCAGCTTTACATTTCCTTCTAAGTCACAGCCACAAMTGCTCTCGTCCATCTGAGAAGCGTTTTTAAGGTGGTTGCTACCACAGTTTGAGTCCAGAAACAGCTGCTTGGCCCACTTCCATTTCGTTCAGAAGTACATTTAAAACACTATTAATGAGAGACTCGTATGCAGGGAGCAAACAACCATATCATTACTAGGGAGATGGCTATAGAAGAGATCTAGATTAAACATTATCACCAACAGAGTATCATTTCTCTTTTTTACATTCTTCTTCCTCTGTATTTAAATGTCAATAAAAGCTCAGAATGGTTAAGCATCGAGATCCTGCTCATCAGACACTACGCTGCCCCTAACCATGTGCTCGGGCATGGTCCAGCACTGTTATCGAGTGGTAGCTCACACCGTGCAGGGTACACACACGCCAGTCACCAGCCCACAGCTGGCCAGCAGTTGCCTGTTAACACTCAATAACCTGATCGCTTTTGAAACTGTGCCTGTGTTCTCTTCAAAAATTGCCACTAGAGAGAATATRTAGGTCAGTTGTTTGCAGTACATCTAATCCAGCAAACTGAGTGTGAAAAACCTGGGGCTGCCAGCACCCGGGGGAACTTGGCTGGCATTGGTTCCCTTACCAACAGAAAGGGGATATGCCACTTCATCTGAACTGCAGTGACTTTACTGCATGCTAGGACCTTGATACTGCTGAATTGCACAGAGAGAAACTAAAGCCAAGATAGAGCCGCCAGTTCGGTACCAAAAAGTCATGAAGGTGACTGAAGAAAGAAACTCCACGCATCCATTTGATTATCAGCACATGAGCTTTCTCGGGGAGAAGAACACAGATCACACACTCTGCTTTCTGAGAGCTARATCTACCATTTCTCAAAACGTTTCAATCACTAGTTTGAAAAAGGTAACGGTGTTGCTCTGGAAGGACAGACATTACATAGTGTTCCATGGCAGAAGTGAAGTTACAATGACTTTAAATAGGAATCATTTCAGATAGTATCTTCACAGCTCATTTTTAGAGTGGTATTTTCACAGCAACATCTGCATTCATCTGCACAGTAACAAGCTCAGGGCTTCTGGAAAATGAGGGTGAAGAGATAGAATAAAAGATTACATGTGGGGAAAAGTGATTGAGGGTTATTCAAGCAGTGTTGTGAGAATATATTCTTGTATTACTCTGAATAATTTCCTAGCTCCTATCTTAATATGAAGAATAGGGAATTCTGTTTCCCTAATGTACTGATTTGGTCAGAAAATCATCCACACTGTTTCATACAAAACACTGCAACAGACAGAACCAATTTTCATTAGCGTTCACATTTTTCCCCCAAAGCATCTACTCACCATTAATATAACTGCTCTACATTGTCCTCTTATTGTCATGGATATGAATAAATCATTAGCCTTATTTTATTAATGAGGCCTAGCTAGCAATATTCCCAAACTGGCTGAGCTCTCATATCCTTCAGTGCTGTAGATAGGCGCAAGCTCCACTTTTGTTCCTGCATCAGGAAAGTCTGGGAGCTTCACTAAGGTCATTATGTAGCAGTCACTGACAGATGAGACCTGTTCCAGGCAAACCTGGAAGGAAGGAGTCAAGTTCACTTTCTGATTTATTTTTTTTTCCTCAAATACTGGAAACTTTCTGCTGATTTTACAGGTTATGCTTTGCATTTACAGTAGATAGCACCTTTTATCTTAGGCTCTTTAAGTAATATGATGAAAAGCCTTTGAGCATCCTTGGGCATTAATAGGTATTTCTGAATCCTGTTACAAAAGATGTGTGTTTCGGGCACCAATGCAGCTTGGTGCATGGGAATGTTAGCAGGGACAGCAAGAGCTCTGAGCCAGCACTGGAGCCAGCGGTGGCTTCATGCGCATGAAGGGAGAGTTGCTTCCTCCTCCCCTGATCTCTCCTCCTCTTGTCCCGTGGTGTCTCTTAAATGCTTTTGGGGATGCAGAGGTGCAGGCAGACACACACTGCCTCTTCCTGAGTGCAGAACGGGTCAAGGGCAAACTTGCCTGGCCCAGAAGCTGCACAAGTGCACATTCAATCTGGATACGTGCTGGGCTTAGCCAGCTCTGTGAGTCTGGGACTGATGCTATTTGGGGACACAGGCAAAGGGCCTTGCATCTGCCTGCAACAAACCATGGAGCGAGAGAAAGAAATGTGGGGTACTTAGTAAAAGGGCCAAATTTATTTTCCATATAGCTCCCTGATCAATTCTGGTCTATTTCTGGTAATGAGGTGTGAGCAAAGGAATTCCAAGTATCGGTACTCTGGAAGCATTTACATTATTTCAAAATATATTATCTCCTTCCTGAATTAACCACCATTCACAATTTCCCACCATTCACCCTGTAGGCCAGCTTTGCCAAATGTGAATTTCTGTTCTTGGAGCACCTTAGCTACCCCAGTTCCCATTCAGTGCCAGAGTTTGCAGAGACGATAAGAATATAACATTCAAGTCTCTTGGCAATGCACAAAAGAAATCGAATCATCTCCCACTCCCTCAGCTGTGCTGCCTCTGCATTTTTTGTCACCAAGTCAGCAAATATGACAAAGAATACACACAGGGAACAAACACTGGGCAAAACTACGGGGTTTATATGGTTGTATTTCAGGGTAGACCTGTCCTTTGTGGTGGTTTTCTGTATGTTATTCTTTTTTAAGTGATCTCTTACAGAAGACTGTGAGGTGAGACTGAGGGAAAGGAGAAACAAACAATTAAGAGAGAAAGATAACATAAAGAGAGAGAGGGAAGGAGGCAAACATAGAAGAAGAAWCAGTAAAAGACTGTTTCTAAAGGGAATTATGGTGGCCAGAAGACTGAAACTGATGCAGGAAATACAGTAATGGGAGAGCTGCAAGGCAGACCAGGAAAAAAACAACTGGCAGGCAGTATAAAAACTAGAAATACAGATAGACTGTTCAGATAAACCCAAAAGCTAAGCACTATATAATAGTGGATATGTTRGCACACTTGCTTCTGAAGATTCCTTACAGAGTTCAGTAACAGTCATAACCTAAGATATTTAATTTTGGCCTTTGGCCTCAAAATTGATTTGCCACAATATTTGCATCACCTGGTGGAGGATAGAGAGATTATCCTATAAACAGGAAGCATCCTCCAAGCTGCATGGATGAATTTCTCTCCAGCTTTAACCCCCATCACTTTGCATATTTCTGTGTCAGTTGCTGACCTGAGAACAAGGAGCTTTCAGTATATATTTTCTGCCTTTCTTTGTGTTTTGGAAAATTATCACTGCTGGTGTTTACTGCAGCTATAGTGATACATGCTCAAAGGGGATATCTTGTGTCTGTCTCACATTCTGTACCTTATTCCCAATATTCCCTTATCAAGGTCCCACTTGCATTACTCTTTCCGTGAATCCAGACACCCTTGAGAAYGATGCTATATAAACACCTAGATAGATAAATCAGCATGATATTTCTTTTCTCCATAGTCCAATAGGAAAGAATCTGGAGAGTGTACATTCCTCAGCAGTCTCTCTTTGTTTTTACAAAAAAGTGTCTTTTCTACCACTCCAGCAAGAGAAGACAAGTGGTATCTGGTGCCAATGAACTCTTGTACTTGCTTAGAATACTTGTGCACTGTTGTTTTAATATTTAAAGCTGCAGTGTTGCCATGTAGCTGGGGAAATAGCTTTTTGTGTTTAAATATTTCATGGCTTGTTGGAGTCCAACTACAAGAATTTCTTCAGTATGTTAGAGGCCCACCCTGCCTGAAAAGTTTTTTGTTAACCCTTGAATGTGTTAAAATTGCTCTRTATTGCAGGAATTTATAAGCATGATTTGATTCATTCAGAAACCATCAAGGACTGGAAAGCAACTTTTTTCCACTTCCTTTCATAATAGACCAACATTAATCTTTTCATTATGCCTGTCTATGTTGGAGAAAATTTTTTATTTGATTTTGGAGCTCTAGTTTAGTATTTATAATGACAGCTCTTTTAAAATACCCTTATTTAAAATCTTTCCGCCATGGCAGTCTTGCAGAACCAATTAATATGAGACAGAAAATCTTCATTGTGGGTATTTGCTGTTTTTTCCCGTTTCAAAACTGAACATACTGCTCTGGATGGTACTCATGGTCTTGGAGGAGAACTACAATCCACTTTATCCCTATGAGATACAGTCAGGGTGTCTCTAGTCCCAAATACAAAAATTGTGTTTACTGTTTTGTTTTCATTCTGTGTTTTGGTGCTTGGGTGCATATTTTGTTTACTTTCTAGAAGATGAATATGCACGTGATTCCCTAGGCAAAATTAATGCTCCAAGCTCTGTGTCCTGCCTTCAGAACAATCAACCTCCAAAGCTTCCTTCTGATAATAGCTGAAATTCAGTATCTTCTGGAAGAGCTTTGATGCACTGACTTGGGATCATGAGAGCAGAATAAGGCAGAAGTTGGAAGAAATTCCTTTTTGGATGACTGGTATCAGTKATCAAATAAACCAGTTTGAATTAGGCCCTAATTTGAATTTCTGACCACCAGGAATCTTGCTCTGAAGACCAAGTCTGACCAATAGTAAGGACTGTTCTGTACTCACTGATGCTGTCTTTGCATTACTGCAATTTTCTACATTTCCTCTTAGCCCCTCACTGATTTTATTGCAATGCAGTAAATATTATGCTCCTCTGGGAAGTGAATTTTGCCAGCTGTTGTGCATATGCATGCAGAATGGTGTGCTTACCATGGGCTTGAGGAAGAGGTGTGGTGCACAGTAACACCTTAGGAGTATTTGGCTGGGAAGGGTGAGAGCACAGTAGGACACCCAAACTCTCAGTGTAACAAGCACAAAGCAAAAGCACAAAGCCTTTGACATGTGGGAAAAAGTTAAACTGTCCTCATGAGCTTCTCGAAGCGACAGAAGTACTTACTTGGAATTTTAACKTTAATGAAGTATCTTAGAGGAAGCCATAATTAACATCAGAGATGGAAAAAAAAAAAGGTATGGAGGATAGTTATAAATGCTGACAAACACATTTGTTGCTTCTTAAATTAAAAGTTAATGATGTATGCTGGCAAGCAGAATGAAGTACAGATGACAGTTTGAATGTACCCATGCCAGATGTTCATTCAATATTTTTCTTTCTGATTTTCTTTCCACACTCTGTTATCCACATATTGCTCCCAAATATTCTCCGCAAAGTTGGCCACAGGGCTACTGTTTCTGAGTGCCCCTTCCCTCATGCTCCGCTACCACCCCAGTCAGCCCTTAGCCACCAACCAACCACGGCATCCAGGATGGCTGCCTATTTCCAATAGTAGGTTTGGGTGGGCCTCAGATTAGGAAGATCATGATTTTAGAGAGCTTCAAAATAGCTATTTGTCAGTGCAAAACGATCTGTACTAGCTCATCCAAACTAAAAATGAGGAACTAGGGTTACAGAGAGGATGCAGGTCCTACAAGACTTGCACATACTGCCGGGMCCTTGCCAGACACTAGGATTTGCTGCGCTGGTATGAGTGATGTCTGTAGGACATGAGGAAACCAATCAGCATCTCACAGTGAAGTCAATGACAGGCAATATACACAGTAAGGAGAACACCTAAGATCCAAAGGAAAACTAGTCTGCTGGTAAAATCTGTGTATGTTCAGATTTATCCTCTCCAGCTGATAGACACATCATTTAGTCTTTCTCTAAGCACAGTGAGGATACCTGCTTTCAGGTAACAGCCATAGCTTTAGCACACTGGCTTAGCATATGAGAAATCAGGCTCAATTTTCTTTTCTGCCTGAAGCAATATGAATAAAGATCAGAACAAGTAACTAACTTAGCCACCATGTTAGTCTGGGAAAAACTTGTTGAAAATTACTCTTGCTACTCCACTTTGCATGGAAGAATTTGAAATTTTGACCTAGAGAGGAAATGAATGTCAGAGTGTCTCTACATTCCAGTGCTTACAACAGAGAAGAAAATCTGGGAGTTCCCATAAATACTTACACTGTTTTGTAATATATATTTAAATATTATGTGTTGGAAGAAGAACATTCACTGTCTAGGACAGACAGAACTCTCTTACTGTCCTAGATGAGTGTCCCTGTTGCTGGACCCTGAAGTCATGCTTGCTCTATTTAATGGTTAGCTGTCTCTGTGCTAGTAGGGCAGTGACTCAGAGYGATCCACCATCAGCTTCCAGATATGTGTCCCGTAGGTGCTGACCCAAGGGCTCATGGACAAATGGGTGAGAAGGCATCCATCCATGCCAGCATTGATAGCCCTGCAGGCCCCTGCCTTGAGGGATTTGTTGCATTTGGGAAGATGAGCTCTGTATTAAGTGCAAAGAGCATCTGAGGTGGCGCATGGACCCCTTTGGGACATGACAGGATCACAGAGGCTCATTTGTTGTCTGTGATGGAGCTTGGTGGTGTATAAGACACCYCAGTGCCTAGTACCACCACAAGTTATCCACAGACACCTGTGTGATTTTATTGGTGAAAGTTCAGCTATAAGGTAAACGTGCAGGAGGCAAGTACAAGTGGAAAGTGCTAGGATGAGGGGGAGCGTCTCCTAGATCAGGTGTGAGAGAAGCATGCATCAGGTTTGCAAATCTGGGTCAGAGCCAAGCGACTGAACCCTCGGGAGAGCCGGACTGAGGACGGCTCCTCATTCCTGCATGCCTCCTACGCCGCTGAGAGCTGGGCTTGAGCCCACGGGTGAAGCCAGGGCAGCCAGAATGGGCCTCCACCTTCAGCCAGGCACCTCAGGGTTCATTCCCACCAAACACCATGGCAGCTCCATGGGTTGGACGAGCACACCCGTGTCTGGCCAGCTCAGCAAGCCACACTTGCAAGAGCCCTTGCACGGGGCAGCTGCAAGCTCCCTGTGCAAAAGGCTGCTCCTGGAATTTTAGATGATCCCAGAAATATCTGAGCCAAACATACACATCTGAGAGTAATATTTGGCCTGTTATGCTTTGATCCTTCAGTGAATATTGAATTTTATCTATTAAAAATACATGAAAAGTATTCAACAGCAATCAAACTTCACCTTCACCATTGAAAATAAACCTTCCCCTAGTTCTGTTGCTTTCTTGAGGCCACAAATCCCAGACTATGTACTGAATTCTTTGCTGTAAAATARCAGATTTTGCTTTCTGTTAATAATCATTCTCACTGTAGAGACTACAGAAATCTGTATATCTTGATCTAGCTTATCTAGAAGCACAAGTCCAAAGGCATTAATCATAATATAAAATGGCGGGAATTATTACTCTTTAGTTTAATTTATTGACTAAAAATGATGCACTACATAAGAAGGGCTGAATTGTCTGTGGCATAAAAATGGTATGGTGTAGCAAATAACATGCACGCAAGGTAGCAAYAAGAACCTAAATGAAATAATACCAACTGAGCAAAGTTCACAGTACTGGGACAGTGCATGCAGCAGATTTTRCCTGCTGATCATCGCATTTTGCTTCAGATACATGTCAAAAACTACTGCCAAAACTACTTTKGATGAGTCCTGTTGCTACAAGATGACTTACTCTTTCTTTGGGAAACCTAGAGCAAATCACCAATTCATTTATCCAAGATACAGTGAATTCTGGGAAAATTCAGGTCCATATCCTGCCCTCCATTCAGTATATTTTTAGGGATCCTGTTGTGCTCTTACCTATCCAAAAGAAAAAAAAAAAAAAAGAACAGGAACACTGTGAATGTTCCATGGGACAAGCTAAGCCAGAAATTTGAAGAACAGGAAAAGCAGGGTAGGAAAGAGATGTAGGCCCAAATTCATAATTGCTTCATTTAATGATTCAGAGCAGAAAATTATTAAATTAGAAAAAAGGAAGAAATAGCCTGTGACCTTCTTTTCTGGATAAAGTTTTGTACAAATAAGAACAATTTAGCAAGAAATTGAAAATTCATTTCTGAGATCTTGTTGACTTAAACAAAATTTTTCATTTCTGATCAGTTTGTACATATTTTGAAATATTCCATTCCAAGACAAAACTAAATGTTGAAACTGGAATTGTACCCTGGACAGAGATCCTATTTTGCAAATACTGTGTTAGAATATTAAAAAAAAAAAAAAAAAAAGTGAAATTCAATAGTCTGCTTTTATGGAGACAGCCCCTGGGTAATGCAACCCAAACAGACTCAGTGGTAGAGCTGGTCTGGAATTTTCTGATGAAACTTTTTTGATCTGAAAATAATAGCTCCATCTAAGCTGAAGAGTTTTGTGGAAACTAGTCAGCTGAGAAGAATTTCCAGTTAAATAATGGCAAGGGTTCATCACAAAATTGCCTTGCTTCTTGCCAAATTACCTCCGAGTCCACTTGAAGGACAGGCTTGAAGAGCACATGGCTCAGCTACCACTCGCTCYTGCAGACGGCCTCATTCCGGGTACTCCGGGACTTCTGTCATCTTGCTCAAAGCACAGTTCTGCCGCAGGGCTGCTCAAGAGACACAAGAAGCCCAGAAGAGCTGATCAGGACGATCGATACTTTGCTGTCAATCAGGGGATCCAGGCTGAGMCAGGATCCTCTGAGCCCTCTTCTGTCAACACTCTGTGCTGGGGGCTCTGATTGCTGAGGCACCTGATCACTGGAGTTAACATTAGACCTTTGGGAGCTGCTCCTCTGTTTTATTTCAGAAGAAAAAAACCCACAATAATAACAAAAACAAAAACTCCTGTTGCAAAAAAAAAAAAAAAAACACCAACCTACTTGCTTTTCCCCAGAATAGCACATTTTTTAAAATGACCTTTAGATCAGGATTCTATACTTTGCCTGCTATACTGGAGCAAAGCCTCACTTAATAGGTCCTGATTTAGAATGAAATAGGAATTCTGAGTTTAAAAAAAAAGTTCTGCCTCATGGTCTCAGGGAAGAAATCCAATCCTATGGGAGAAAGCCTCACGCACAGAAGTTGCTCTCTCTCCTGCTCTCTCCTAACTCATGAGTGTCAGTCTTCCAAGAGCCAGAAACCAGGTCTTTCCTCTTTGATCTCGGAGCTGCTAATATCAGCTCTTGCTAGGAGTCTAGCAGAAAAGAAAGACACTAAATCTCTCTTCCCCTGCCTATCCAATCATTTAATGGGAGTTACCTTGTAGATTTAGTTAAACCTCATATTGGTATAAGCATAGAGTCAAAGCTGTAATGACCACCAAACACTAAGAGTTGCCTTGCCAAACTGACCTGCGCAATAGCAGAGRTTATTTTTTAATTTTTTCTGCCTGTAGCAGAAACAAGGAAGATTGATAGAGAGCGATAATATAAAACACAGAGACTGTAGGACTAGATTCAGCTGCATTTGTGACGAGGAAGCTACATGATGCTGTAAGCTGTAATTCTTTCCCTTAACTGGATTAATCTTGCTGTTTGTTTTGAAGCTGACTTTTGCATTAGATTTCCTCTCCCCTAGTTCAGAATTATAGAGAAAAATCACATTATTACTGTCTACTTATGCAAAAATATTCATTATAGCTGAAATAACCAAGCAGCATTTTTGAGATCAGCCATAATAATACAGCACATATTCCTGTTCTCCGCTGAAAACAAAATTTACCTCATCTTCTCCACCTCACACAGATATCTATGACTACGTTTGTAATTAGCCTGTGTTGATGTTTATTACATTTGGAAAAACAATATTTTCTACACAGAATTTTCCTTCAGGTTGGCCTAAGCTTGGGCAAAATGAGATTTACTGCTAAGTATATGTAGGATATACCAATAAATGATTCTGTGACAGTTCCCCAAGCAAATGCTAGTGGATCATACAATTCTCTTACAATTACATTTGAAATTAGCTCTTGGGTGGTAATTTATCTTGGGGGTTGAAGACTGCAACAGGCCTCTTACTGCAACACCTGCCAGGAATATCTAGCCTTAAAAACAGTTTCCATCTGGAGGGAATCAAAAGGGATGGGAAACAGGCGTCAGGCCCACACAGCCCACACAGCCAGGTTTTGGGTTCAAGGCAGAGAGACCCAATCCTATCAGCTGGAAACCCCGGAACGATGACTCCTTGGGGATCCCAGCCTGGTGCTGGTGATGTTTGGGAGCAGAGGAGAAGCTGAGGCCTTTCAGCAGATGTGCTGGCACTTGCTGCAAGACTGTAGAGCTGTATCAAGGGAAAATCGTCTCTGGCCTTCTGTCAAGATTTTCGGTAGCTGAGATTTTGGCCTGCGCAATATTTCCCTGGTGTGTGAATTGTCTTCTTGTGCTGCTCTTCCGAGCTTTCATGTGCTTCGCCCGATGGAGTCTGTCAGACTTCTGCAGTCTTGTGAAATCAGATAGCCAATGCCAGGCAGTGATTGACAAACCTCATTTCTGTGAAAACTATCTCAATATGGTTACTGCAGTGGTGATCCAAAGCAGAAAGTAATCTTATATTCATGAATACATGTATTCATCCACTCTCCTTGTCTTTGATGGCTAGGTACCAATAATATAGCAAGTGACATGTACTGACATTCACTCCAGAAGTTCAGCCTGTCTCAATAGCGCAGTAGCACCAGTAATATAAAGTACACTGACTTTTTCTCTAGAGCAACATTATTTATGCATGACAKGGAATAATGCCTAACAGGAGCAATGAAAGGAAGAAAAGTGCAATCAGCTAGTGTGTATATGATATGACCTTGTTAACATTTCACCGCAGCATAATCTTTTTGTACTTTCAAGCATGATAAGCTAATGCATGCTGCTGTGCAATGCATTGGAACTGACAGATAGACATGCATTTTAAGAAGCTGGTTCAGGGGCTGTCACTTTACCATTAAGCCAAACACAGAATGGACTGGAGAATGAAGATCAGCAACCTTATAGGAACAATAAAAACCCCCACATGAATTCCTCTGCATATGTACAAATAACCTCCAGCTTCCATTTGCAGTATTTGATGAGAATAATCTAAAGTAAAATTGCCAAGTTGAGAGTATAATCAAGGAAACATGAATATTAGCATGGCAGCGTGCCAGTATCTTACGAGTCTGAGGACTTGGTACCCATGTGAAAAACACCCAGACAGAGCTGCAATAGGTGGTCTTGGAGAAGGTTCTATAGCTCAAACTTGTGTTTATTTAATGCAGAAACTTTCTTAGGGATAGACCTAAAAAGAAAGAACAGCATATGAAGAGCACACATATTTTCAAATACTATCACTGTTTACAAGCTTGCTTAGATTTAGGACTTTGAAACTTGGCAGGTTGCACTACAACTTGCGCAAGGGAGAAAGCATAATTTATCATGTGGATGCTTCACAACAGAACAAAAACTATGAATATCAGCAACTTGATTCAAATTGTAACAATGTCAATTCAGGGTACGCACCAAGGAGGACAGGTCAAGATTTATTTCAACATCAAATAATACACTGACAAACAGCAACCCTTTTGCATACACTTGGGATAATGCTGATAGCTGAAGATCCTTGGAAAAACTGCTTAGCTTCTCAAGCAGCAGAATCAAGATCTACACATACTGGGGAAAAAAACACTGTCCCTTGGATCAAGCAATCCAGCTTATACTGTATCTCAGGCAAAATTTACTGTTTCATCGGCAGTAAAGGATTTTTGTAAGAATCAAAGGATTTCTGTAAGGCAAATTGTTTAGGCAATTGTTTAGACAATTTGCCTTTGGGCATGATGACCAGCCTTGTTTGGTTTTAGGTTCTCAGTGCTGTAAAAAACTGTTCGGAGGCAAGTTTTTTAAACTTGCATCTGTTCAATAGCGATGGTGGTGCCACGAGTCCGCGGCCGCCCTCTCAGTGTGTTCCGTGGTAATTCCGCTGTGAGATGGTTCTTTCATTCCTTTACTCAGGTTTCTCAGGCATTCTGTAACATAAGAAACTGTTGTTCTTTCTTGAATCATTAGAACTGTTCTTACTTGATCACACAGAAAATATTCAGCCTTGGCAAAAGATCTGATGCAGAATTGGTTTTTTTTTTTCCTTTTTTTTTTTTTTTTTCCAAAGTTTCTGGCAATTGGGAACCAGTGAAAAGAATCAGTAGTGACATGGCATTTGAAGTGAGCCTTACTTAAGGCTCCTGAAGCTTAAAAAGGTGCACAGCTAAGTTTGTAAATAAACTACCCTGGCCCTGAGTGGGGCCCTGCATCCTTACCTGTGCCAAAAATCCTCTGTCATTTTTCAAAGATGATCTTTTCCTCTTTTTTCTTTTTTTCTTTGGAAAATGGAGATTTTGAGGAATATTAAAACATATTTACTTTTTTTTTCTATTTAATAACACAAAATACACTAATTATTGCTACATATTTATAGAAAAAATATAAAATATGTATATATGTATATATTTTCTTTACTGATGAGAAATATGAAGCTGATGGAGATAGATAGTTTTGCTGCCCTTAGAGGAAAAAAACAATTTTGCCTGACAGTTTCTCTATGAAATACAGAGAGAGAAGAAGAATAATGTGGAAATCATGAATATTGTTGTCTTGTAAACAACGAGAAAGTTTGCCCATACAGATCTGAAATGGCTGGTAGATAGAACTCCAGTGCAGAATAAATTCTTACTTCCATAAGAAAACCCTGGAAATCTATGTGACATCCCAGTATATTCATTCATGGAAGTGTAATGATTGTAATGAAGCATTAAATGCTAGCAGTAAATTTGGCCCAAAGTACATTGGAATTATCATTGTCTAATTGTAAAGTTTAGAAATAGACTAAAGGCTCTGGAAATACTTAAATCATTTTGCTGGAAATATTTATTCATTGTCAAAAGTGGTTTAAAGGATTGAAGTGAAGCAGTAAATACAGCATTAAAGTAAATCAGTAATAGCATCTTTCTACACAATATTTCCATTTTTTTCTGTCATCATTCTAAAGGAAACAATTTCCTGTAATTTTTTCCCTCAATTTTCTTTTTTTTTTTTTCCATCACAGACCTCCCAATGGGACTAGAGGAAGGGGCAATGGGGAAATTATCCTGCAAGTTTTCAAATGTCTTCCATTTTCTATAAATCATGGAAGAATATCTCTTAAGAAGTCTGATGTGATCAACTATTTTCAGAGAAAGCATCATATTTAACTCTTTTAAGCAAGCCTTGGATGAAAAGAAAACAAGGCAGGACAGGAAAATAGAGGAAGAAAGCCCAGCGCACACTGCAGATCTTCTGGTGAGTTGCATTTATGAGTGTTGTCTCTCTATCATGAGATCAGAAAGGACCCGGACATAAACTTCAGCTCTGGATCCAGATCTTCCCAGTCACTTTGGTATTCAGGTCAAGGTTTTTATGGAGCCCCTTTACAGAGAAAGGGACCTGCTGTAAAATGTAGATCCCAAGTACAAAAGTCCCAAACTTCCTGTTGCTTGTGCTTCCAGTTCTGGCTTCCAGCTGTGAACTTGAATCCACATCTGACCTTTAAAAGTATTTGGGTGGCCTTTTCTTTCCTTTTTTGTGTGTTTTTGGGAGGGTGTGTTCCCCGCCTCAGTACAACCACAGCTGCAACCATATTGCTTCATCTCATGGTTTCTCTTTCAGTGAGATGTATTTTTCAGGCTACTGTGTTGGACATACTTTGGAAAAATTACAGGAAGGCTTACTTCTCTTTCAAACATTCCTCAAATAAACCCAAGTGTTAATGTAATGTAAAGATTTTCCTAGCTCCTTAATTGCAGTCATCCAGATATCATTCCCAAAGTCATCGAATCAATTAATRAAGAATTCTCACAGAAATTATGGCTTTCAAAAATGACAGACGCATTAATGAGTTTACAAAAAGAAACAAGTATTCTTGTTCAGTCTCTATAAATCTTCTGAAGTTTCTCTGTCATTATTATTAGCTCAGTGAAATCTGATGTACTAAAAAGAAACTAAATGTCAATAGCTGTTTCCCATGGAGTGTTTTGTTTTAAGACCGTTTATCAGCAGTGATGGATAAAGCACTGCAGCTCATACCGCTATCTGATTTTTCCTGAGATTAAAAACAGACTGAAAGAGGAAACTTAACTCCTTGGGGAGACTGAGGAGTGTCTGTGCTTTTAGAATAGAGGGAGGCCTGGTTTAAAAAGAAAAAAAAAAAAAAAAAAGAGATTGATATCTGAATGATTTCTGGGGTTTGTTTCTGCAAAATTAAAAGCAGAATTCCCTTTCCATACTTTTATTTGCAGTAGACCTGGGCCAAACCTGCCTCATCCATTTAAGCTCAGCTAAGTTTATGTGGCATATGAGAGCCATCATGAGACATTAGTTCCTTCTACTTTACTCTCCCCTCCCAAATCTCTCCTTTGCTCCCTCCTGCATCTGGTTCCCCCCAAAGAAATCCCTGTCTTCACCAGCATCTTCTTTGCTCTGGCACTTCCCCTCTTGCCATCCTGGGATTCATTTGCCATTTCATTTTGGCTTTTCCTCATTGACTTCCTTGTGATATGAATCTAAGCTGTCTCCAAAGTTGAAGGGAGTTAAATTTAATTTTAGAAAGAGGCCAAAGTAATGACTTTCAGATCCGGATCCAAGTCTGAATGTTGCTGTGTCTTTGGCCTTCTTGAGACGGTTTTCCGGCTCGGGCACTCCCATGGTGACYTCATGCGCACATTCCCCCGTGGGTGGGAGTGCTGCTGCCTGGTGTTTGGGTCAGAGAACTGGAATCCTGGAGTCAGGAACTCGCATACTTCTAAATTCCTCCCCTCGTGGCCTTTATGCTTAGTTGCTAATTTGTTTATTTAAATGACACTCACACGAGGTGTTTCTGGCTTTTAATGCCAACTTGACACATAGTTGACATAATTTTTGGAAGCCTTGTTTATCTAATTTAGAAGCCAACAGCTCTTTGAAGCTCTGAAAATTGGCACAGAATGTCCCCAGCTATCCTCTGTGAAACTGAAGCACATTAACTCAACAGCAACTTTTGAAAACTAGTTGTTAATATAACCAATTTGTCAGTCATATACCTAGAGAAAAGCAATATTTACTAACTTCATGTGATGGGGTTTGGTTGCTAAGAAGAGAAGCTTTTTCTTGAAGACCTAGCTGCCTTCCCAACTTTCTTGTCTTCCTAATGTCCAGATGTTCCATTCTTCTGATCACCAGGAGGGTTGCCAAAGGTCACACTTGGATCAATGAACTAGATTACTTTGCAAATTACTTTTGTCCTGAAACCTCTTGTCTTAGCTGCAAACTGTCGTTAACTTAACTTGCTACCAATTTTTTATATCCAGAAGTGCTGCTGTGAGTCACAGTGCAGTTATCACTGCTTTCTGTGCACTTACCATGTCCTCTAAATTTTGCAAAGCCCTGCCTGCTATTTTACAGTGGCTCAGGAAATAGCCTGTATTAGACACAGCATGTTTTCTACTTTTACTTGTTCTACTTAAGCAGGGAACTTCGTCACAATGATTTTCCTTACTTATAGGAGGAACTATTGATTCAAGCCATCACTGTAGAGGAACATTTACATTCTCTCAGACAGTGCTGGAATTTGGCTCTTAAAATATACTGGAAAGACTGAGATAAAAATTGTATTCAAGGCAATTTCTGTGCTGCACATTGAGCCAAGCATCTCAGTTTTCCTTTCAGAAGCGCCCAGAGATGTTATTGCCAAGTCTCACCATTAAACCAGGAGACATGATTTTTGGTCTTTAATTTTGATTCTCTCATGGKTTTGCATTTTTTCCAAATCTAATTTACATTTTATTCTACATCTGCCTTCTTAAGAGATCAAAGTGTTCATGTGCTGTACAAATGTAGGTTTCCACACCCATTCCTATTGCCAACATCTTATTTTTTCAGTTTTAGAAGGCACATTATAACATGTGAAATCAGCTTTTCACAGAGCCAGTAGTAACAGAGGCACATATTTCTACAGATTAATAATTCTCTTTACTGTAGATCTCATGAATTCTTCTCCTCCCTCTTCCTTCTTCCCTCATGATTTCAAAGTCCACCCAGTGATTGCAGTGATCAAGTCACATTTATACAATTATCTGCTTCAAAGGCATTTTAAAGGAGAAAATTAAAAAACAAAATGAAAGATGAATTGGTAGCATGAACAATTTCTACTTCACTTTAACTGTTACCATAAAAAAAGCCCTTCTGATCTGAAGTGGAAGAGTGGAAGAGATCTTTCCTAGCTTAGGGGGAGGTATGCACCACTGCAAATATCRCCATCTCATAAAACAAGAGGAAGATCCACAGGAAGTGCCCTAATCTGGATCAGTCAGCTTCACAGAAGAAGAGCTCTTTTTGTGAAACCAACTGGGTTGGGTTTCTGGTCCYTAATTGCAGGTTGCTGGAGGTTAGGTGCCTTCTTTCAAATAGTCCCCTAGGCTTTTTCTGCAGGCGATAGAGAGAGGCAGGTATCACGCATTCTAAAACAGATACACATGTKGAATAGTGCTCTTGAATTGACTGGCTCCATTGACTTTAGAAGAAACCTACATGACTTGCTTGGCTTAGATGTGCCATCTTTTTGCTGAGTAAATATAGGTAAGGAAAATCCCATTCTTTGTGGCCTCCTAATGATGTGTTTTCTATTGCTGTATTACTAAGATTGAATACACGCCTACGTAATACAGTTATGTGTGCATGAGTATGGATATGCATATATATATAAATACATAAAAATATTTTTATATATAAAAATATATTAAAAACCATTTCCACCTATTAGATACTTCACAGTCGGACTGATGATCTATGAACATACAGGTCAGAATGAATTCCTGCAGTCAAACTTCTAATTCATCCAAGTTGCTACGCCTCTTAAATTGAAAATAAAAATGCTTTTGTTTGTTCTTTACAGTTCAGTTCAATCCAAAGCAATCCAATCCAATCCATCCAATCCAACTGATCTGCTTCCAAAAGGTCACCATGCCCATGTAACAATACAAATATACCCATACATGAGTTTAGCTGTAGCACAAAAGTAAAGCTAAAGTAAGATTGCTGCAGCCAGAGAGAAGCAGCAAGACAGTTCAGGAAGAAGGCATCACAAATACTTGGCCAAGTGGTGGTATCTGAGACTTTAGGTGTAGTTACTGGAGCAGTTCACAGCCTTTATCAGCATTTTCCTTTATAAACCATAAAGTATGACTCAAAATAATGAAGCACTTCTCTATCTCATCCTTTAAGGGAAAGTAAGCAGAACACTTAAAGAAACCCATAAAATACATCATGGAACATACAAATATTCCTTAAAATCTCTTCTAATTCCTTTCAAGCTACCAATTCCCCAAAAATCATGGTGAAAATCTTCAATGAAATGCATTGTTATTTTATTGTAGTAAGAAACCATAACTGTATCTGGATGCAATGATCAAGCTCACAGTGCAGTTGAGTTGTCAACCATCACCTGATTTGCATGTGTGATGAACTGCAGTTATTACAATTTCTAAACATAAAATGATACATGAGAAAGAAAAGGTTATTTCACTTTATTTTTCAAATGCTTTGGAATCTGGTAAAATATCATGCTTTTGTGGAAATTTTTATTAAGTAATGCAGAGTCCCCTTCCTGCGGCTCTACTAGTGGAATAACCTTTTTATTGCAGTCAACAGGGTAAACTCCATGGTGGTTGAGATTCCTAGTGTATTTCTTTTCATGCTGATATGTTCAGGTGTATTTGTATGACATTTCCATATCCCTGTTTTGTGTTCATTTTTATGGACTGCCAATAGGGCTTGCTACCAGTAAATGAGTGTGCAACTATTCCAGTGTTTTTTCTGATCTTGGTTTTTTTTTCAGACTTCCTTCAGGCTCTCACATTAGAGACGCTGTGCACAGGTCTTGTCTTCCTATGGTAGTGTCCATCAACGCACAGCTAGACCAAAAAACGGTCAGCAGAGTTGTGATGATCCAGCACTTCTTGATTTTAGCAGATTTGTCCTTGAGAGATTGTTATATTTTGTCAATTGTAGAGGAGGAAGAAAAGGTAGAATTTTTGCTTATTCGTACCTTATTATTGTATAAGACAGAGATGATCAGAGAAGAACACTCTTAAAAGAAAGAAAAAAGAAGTGGTGTTCTCATAAGAATGATCTATAAAAATAAGAACAGTCATCTTACTCACAGAGCTAGCCATTCACTTTGGCTTATGAAACATTGAAGAAAATATTATGTTCTGCAAACAGTTACTATACTCTATTTAAAATTTCTTTAAAACGTAGGGTGCTGGAATATGAGAGAGTTACTGCAGAGGAAGCCCATGAATTTCTTAGGTGGAGTACAGCCACCAAAATGTTTATAGAACTGACTTGAGGTAAGAGAATAATAAAAACAATAAAATGATTGCTTAAAATGATGGATAAAGAAGATGAACATGACTTGTTTAACCCTCATTGTACCCAAAAGAAAAGATACTGCAATAGTTTCTAGCAGGAAACTATGCTTTGAAACCATCAGTAGTCCTCAGCTGTCTATTTTAGATGGCATTTTCGGTATTAGAAACTTTATTAAAATCATCAGAAAAGGCACTTTTTTTYCTCGTCAAGGGCATTTACCCTCTATTGTTGACAATCTTGTCATCACACTTTTTGATATAAATACAGTTTAACACTGAGATCCCAGTAACTTCCTAGAAAGTCAGTTGCAGGCTCTTGCTCCTTTCATTTTTAGCTCTTTCTGTATTTTCTGACATGAATGCATTCACATCCAGTTTGTACCCAGTTGCCCCTGTGCATGTATTACCTCCTCAGAAGAAAGSACTCTTCCCTCCTGGACACAGAAACAGTATCTCTCTAGGACTTTCTTGTGCTGCACCTGCCATAYGATGAGTTTTCCATCCCTCGGTTATTGTCTTGGTCCTTTCTTTCACCTCTTCCAGTCTGACTCCAACTGTCAGTGGTAGATGTAAACTAAACTGCTCCAGCAGTGCCTTGTGCAAACATGTCAGTAGCTCTTGCTTTGGTCGCAAACATGTTGTAGGACCTTGGTAACACTTTAAAAACGCTGGCCTGGGAGGAGCACAGGAAGTGTCCTCTGCTTCTTGGACACGCAAYATTCCCATCTGGCTGAAATCCAGACTCGTGAGTCACTGAAGACTTAAACCTTGTTCAACAGAAAAGTGTAATAAACTCACCTAGTTTTCCAACAAAGAACATAACTGACCTTCCCTTCCCTTTCATTTGAAACACTGCAGCTAAGCATACCTTTTTGTTAATGTTATTAAAGAGAGTAAATCTGAGAGAGATGTGACTTGGGGGGGTGTGTGATTTGGTCCAGACTGAGATGCTGTATATCAGCTTTCATAAGAATGTGGTAAATCAGTAATAGCAGGGCAACTTTTTATCTGTATTTTTGGGATCCTAAAGCCTGGTGCCTCTTTCAGACAAAGAACTTTATGTCTCTGYCCATACTGTCCTCCTTAAACACAGGAGGAGCCCTGGATCCCCGCCAGCAACATCCTCCTCTTCCTTTATGTTTTTTTTTTTAAACACTATATATATAAATATATATGTATGTTATATATATATATATATAAATACCTAGCCTGGAGTTGGAAGAGAAAATTGTGAGCTGGTTTAATATTTATCCCCATTCAAATGTGAACCTCTGTTCTCAAGGATGCCAGGTGCTTCAAACGCTGCCAAACATATGGCAGGGCTGTGGTGCAGCCTCCTTCGACGGGGAAYGGAGCTAATAGCCCCACATGCATTTCATTTAAAAATATGGACAACTATTCAATCAAAATGAATTTTGTCATCTCGGTCAGGACTGCATTCAATCTGTGTTGAGAGACATGAAAGGACACTCTACTACCCATATTTTATAACAATGACTCATTCAGCTGCTATAATCCTCGTCAGATACAGTACAATGCTATTTCTTGCCTGTTTCTTTTCTTTCGACGGTAACTTTTCCTCCTCTATGCACAGAACTCAGTGGTTGTCAAGAAGGTCTTGTTAGCACCTGCTCTAGGGGCTYGCTGTGCATATCCAAGGCTTTGCACTTTCATACCGTTTTCTCCCTCTAACTCTGACCCTTTTTCTCCAAGTATGAAAACGTATCTCATTTTTCCCTCCCAGCTACAGGACAGGAAAGCAGCTGCAGTAACAGATCTGTGTGATACAACCTTTTTGCCTGATTTGTCTGATGAAAAATGTATAAGCAAGTAGAAAACATTATTATCCCAAAGCAATTCGTACACAAAAGCATAACAACACTACTAACCCCAGCAGAGGCAGCAGAGAACTTAGCTATATCATTTTTTTGTTGTTGTTTAAAAGGGATTTACCTTCTATCATGGTTTCATAGGCTAGTTCCAGTGCTCATTAAAAGAATGGGATCAAAAAAAGCCTCAGTGAAATCCTTGCCTGAGTGAATAGTGAATGTACTCAAAATCAGGGGGGAAAATGGCAGCAATAGGCATATAAATTAATCCACAGGGCTCGTTAGAGAGATTTGATAAATATTTATTCCATCTCAGGAGCTAGACTAACTTAAATGTTAAATTTTAAATTAGATATTAAAGACCTAGWGCAATTTTTAGAGGCAGTGACCCAACAGAATAAAAATGCTTTTCTGCCCAAAATAACATAATTGAATAACCAAATGTCCAGTGCCAGGTTGCACGCATTTCAGGATCTGCAAGCTCCCCAATGTCAGCTGGAGGGGAAAAAAGAGGGAAACAAGGATTGTGCATGGCCCACAGAGAAGTTAATACATTAAACAGCTATAAAATCTTTTACCTCCTGCCATGCAAGTGTCACCTCTCCTCGTCCTTGCCTGCCCTGGCCSGGTGAGCATTGTCCCATATGGGAAGAGCTGGACATGCCCGGGGGATGCTCGGCAAAGTGGGATGCAGAAGACACCCAGCCCTGCCCACTAGGCATCCCGAGGGCTCTGTCACAGCACTCCCCACTCCCAGGACAAGCTCTGGGGACAAACAGCCCCTATTGGGTGCCCAAGGGGGTGGTGGGTGCCGAAGGGCCAGGGCACCATCTCCATGAGAGCATCCAGCCCAGGTCTGTGCTGCACGTCAGAGCATGGGGAGCTATTCCCGCTTGGGAACCAACAGAGCAGAGAAGGTGGCCAGACCACAGGTATTTGGAGGCAGTAACTGTAAACTTAGTGTATGCATGGACTAAAATAGCTCCTCGCCAGCTGTAAGCTGTTATGTAAACACTGGAATCTTTCATCCTTTATTAACATTTACCTAGGAAATAGCTCAAATTGAACTTTGTCTTATGCATAATAGAAAGCTGATGAAAAATATTTCTCCGCAGATTTTGCAACCTTTCTAAAGACATGGCACATTATAACATTGTAATGTGATTACATTGGGCTACTGCTTATTAAAAGTCTTATTTTTTAAAACCTATAAGCTGTTTTAGAGACTTTCCAAAGGCAGCAGTACGTGTATCTGCATTTGTCAGGGTACGTCTCTTCCTGCTGCACAAGCGACTTGCTCAGTGGCAACACAAGAGAATCATTTAAATAAAACTGTTCATAGGCATGGCCAACAAATCTGGCGCTCTCTCAGCTCATGTGTGTGCAGGTAACAAATTCTTATGGAGGTCACTCGCGCCAGGTCTGGAAGGCAGCTTGCCTTGCATCRTCTCATTCAGGGATGGAGAGTCCCATTCCTTGCGAAGACAGGGCCCTGTTTTTGTGGTGCGTGTGAACAATAATGGATATGCGGTTTTTAAGGTACAYGCTCCTCAGTGCAGACTCTGCCCTATACACTCGGCCAGCTCTGAGATCCTCCAGCACAAATGCCTCTACATTTATAGAAGCAGATCCCTACACAGAGGAGGTAACWGCCTTCCTCCGTACAGTTTAACCAGGTGGGTACCTATTGCCACCCAGGCACACAGCACGTTTTGAAAAACCTAGTGAAAGGATCCCATGTCTCTCTCTCATTTATTCTCTCATTTCTTCTGCTAGCAGAGTTGCTTCTGAATAATATTATAATAAACCAAARGCAGAACAGACTCCCTTATTATGGAGTATGTTTTCAAATTGATGATGAGCTGAATTACAAGCTGGCTGGCAGAAGCAAAGATCTAATTAGTTTGGAAAAAGCAACTTTGTAGTTTTAGGAATATAGCTTGTGTGATATAGCTTAATATCACAAATTTACACTTATGATATAAGCCCTTTTTTTGGATCAGCYCTGCAGGATGAGACCAGACTTGCAGAACATGTTCATTTGCACCCCTTCTTACGCACCATCTCAGGCCTCAGATTTTACCTAGCCTTCACAGGGGCCTGCARGGTTTTATCTCCTTCCTTTGCAGAAACATGGACACGGCCAGACGTTGAACTTTGGGGCTACTTTGGTGAAGCTGTTGAAGTAAAAGCTGCTCCGCTGCCTTAAAGGCATGTGGAGACAGTCGCTCACCTGCCACGTGTGAGGATGCTAAGGAATTTTCCCTAAAATCAGATTGGTGGGGATGACTGGACGTTACCTTGCTCTGTAGGGTAGTGTGGTGTAACTCTGAGGATCGTCTGGTGATTAAATAACAGCAAACCTGCCAATGAAAACTGAAAACAGAGGTGAAATGCTTGATCTGCCCAGCGCTCTCTGCAGTGACAGAGTTCGGCTCTGTTGCCAGTAGATTTGCGATCTGATATAAGGAGTGGCAGGCATTTTGTGGCTGGACATCGATGGAATAGCTGAATGTGGTTATAGGGGGCTGGACTCGGTCATCTAGAGGGCCCTTTYCCATCCCTGTTCCTCTGGGAGCTGTGCATGATGATAGGGGCTGTGTGTCGAAAGAAAGAGGAGTGCGAAAGGTGCCCGCGGGAGGAGGTCCTGCAGCAGCAGCAGCTCTTCACTGAGCTCTGTTTCAGCGGGAAGGGCCCGGTGGTCTTTCACTGGGACCCAAGGCCATGCGTTTTGTGCAATGCTGCCAGGACAGATCTGTTGGACCAYCAATGAAAACGTGGCTTCTAAATTCAGTATCTGCTTTTGCCCTGCTGCTGTRAATGCCGGTGCACTTGTTTCACAAAAGCTTCTATTTCAATATGTTTTAAATAACTTACTAAAAGATTTACTCTGCTATTATCATTTAATCCAATGTGGTACAAACATGACATTTGACAGCCTACAACTGATAATTCCAGCTGCCTTTCTGKATTACTAGCATAAACTTCTACAGCTGTATGTAGCAAGCTGGTAGGGTCAGCAAAAAAAGGACCCTGACTTTTCTATGCAGATCAGTARAGCTGCTATTGAAAGCTGCTATTCTTCCCCTTAGTGGGAGTCTTGAGAGATCGAATGAGCCACAACTGGACCCTTCTCTCAGGGGAAAGGTCATAAATAAGACATAGTAGAGAGTAACTGAAAAAGCATTGARCATGCTTGGAAATCTTCACACTTGTGTGGGGTCTAGGAAGATGACTGAGGGCCGTGCTAAAGGATCCCTCTTGTTCCCACTTCAGAGAAACTTCCCCATGARTCTTCCTCCTCTTGGGGAGAAATTTCCGTAGGCGGTTAGGCAGAGCAGGATGAGCGTTGCACTCGCAGCAGACGATGGCTTCTTTGGAGATCAGTGGCAAAAAGGAAGTCAGATGAGCATCAAAACCACCTCAGACCCACTTCTGGAGCACGTGCTTTCTGCCCAGACGTGGCTGCCTTCCACATAACCAAGGAGGACCATGGCAGGACTTCCACCAGTGATGCTGCGTGCAGCAGAGCTGTCACCAGCTCCCTGTGACAAGCTGGGAAATAAAACACAGAGGTGAGAAAGCCACCAAAGTGAGGTGTCCTTTCRGCACACAGCCAGTCACACAGCGCAAGCACCGGCCTCCATGTCCCCAAACATCCTGCAGGACCGCGTCGCGTGTGCAAACCCAGGGCAGAGAAGCAGTCACTGCCCCACGTGTTCTRCTAGGCAGTAATTTAATCAAATAATTTATTCCAAGCATTTTAAACCTTAGTCTAGTTGGACTAGTAAAATAAGACTATGACAGAAGAAGATGAGCTGATTTCTTTTCTTTATTTTTTTGTGAAAGAAAAAAATCTTTTGGCCTACAATAACCAGATGTGGCTGAGAAAAATATTTCGCAGAAATATGAGCTGATTTAATTTGTGTTGAATTTGTTTTTTGTAGTGATTTCATTCTACTCTTATTAGCTGCCCGTGGAATATATTAAACAATGTTTAAATGTATAAATAGTTAAAATTCTTTAGTGTTTTGAATAAGAAAAAAACATAGCATGTGATTAAGATTGAAGAAAAAAATCTGATTTGAAAATATAATCTCTTCTTCTCAGCACTGATATTTTTTCTGGGAAAAAAAAAAAAAAAAAAAAAAAGCCAGCAAAGCTATCTTAAATGGCTTTAAAATGATATCGAAAAACACAATGGCTGAGTATTAAAAAGATTGTCACATATGAAAAATCTGCCTGCTCAAAAAAGGCCCACTTTTGTTCAGTCACGATGAATAGTTCAGCTAAATCACTACAAAAGAGGCAGAAGTCCTGCTCTTTTTCCCCGGGCGGCACTTTCATGGAAAAACAGTGTTTCTTTTTTTTCCTGGGGAAGACCAAGGGAAACGTGAAAGCCATGCAAGAGGTAGGTAGGGATAGCGTGGAAACAACAGGCAAGGAGGGGAGGAGCAGATCTCGGGCATGAGAAGCAGGCTGGTGCTGCRACAGCTTCCCGGGCACAGGGATATGCAGTGCCGGAAGCGGATCGCACGCGGCTAGGTGTGGAGCTCATGCTGGAATGCAGGCGGCGGGGAATCCGGCACAGCGAGACCAAAGTTCACAGTTTTGAGCAGCAAAATAAACCAAACCACCCAAAGTCTGCTGTTTTCCTGTTCCTTCAGCTCTCAGCGTACATTTGTAAACACGTCCGTGCGGGTGAGATTCTTCCCGCTCGGAGCAGCAGCCGGCCCGGGCGCTGGCTCTCGGAGAGGGACGGTGCCTGCACCATGCGGGGTCATCGTGGCCTCCCCGGAACAACGGGCGGGCGGGAGAGGGGAGGGCAGGTGGGATTTGCATCCCAGTCRGTCGTGCGGCCTCGTGGGTCAAGCCCCTTTGTACGGCTCCGTGCGGGACGTGCGGCGCTCGCCTGGCCGCTCTCCTGCTGCACAAAGGATGCCAGCGGAAACGGGCAGCCCTGGGAAGCACCCGTGGCGAGCAGGGTGAAGCAAGGACCTCAGTGGAGTGCTCTGATAACTGGAGATTAATATTGCCGCCCAGTTATGGTTTAAAAACCATCTGTATCGGTTTGGTTTGAGGGACAGATGGGCCGAGGCTGAGCCCTCCACTCGGAGCTGCCTTTGTCACCTGGCAGCTCAAAGGCACAGCTGGGGATGAAACCCAGGGGTGGGATTCTCCCCTCTTCGTCAGTTGCTTTCTGCTGGGGAGAGGGCTGGAGAAATGCAAAAGGGCTTGGAAAACCCTGATGGGAGCAAGGGCAGGATGCTCTGAGCAGGTCCCGCTGGAGCATCCATGAGCCAGCCCCAGGGCATTTCCCACCACATACAGCAGGGCACAGAGGTGCTGAGGAGCCCACAGGGGAAGCTGGGAAGATTGACGCAAACCCCACTGATCTACAAGGATACTGGGAATTTCTCCAGGCCTGGAACAGGAGAGACTCTTAAAGCTGCTTTTTTTTCCATCTGACTCCTGGGCTGAGATCTGAAAGGCCCTGTCTCCATAGGTACGCTCTGGAAAACCAAATTCAAATAACTTCAAGGGAAAAAAAGAAAAAAAAAAAAAAGAAGAAAGAAAAAAGAAAAGAAAAWCAAAGAATAACGTGACAGTCCATTATTTAACACTAAATTTTTATGCAGACGTTCTCCTTCAGAAGTGGTGTGACTTTCACTCAGACCTGAACTCCATTTGGTGGACTGTTACTTGTCTGAGTTAGCATGATTCCATRTATTTCCATGTGTTTAGTATTTCCTACCGATTCAGCGCGTGTGAGGGCCGGGGCTGAGGGTTTGGCGCCCCGGGCAGCATCTTCAGCTCCAGCAGCGGCGCCCTCCTCTGCCGGGGAGAGGCGGCGTCCTCGGCGCCGTGCCCGCGGGGAGGACGCGGCGCGCCGGCTGGGCCGTGCCCTGCRCTAAGCTCAGCCTTACCAGGGAGCCTCCCTGGAGCCTTCTCATCTCACACGGACSAGCCCTCAGCGAAAGCCGCTGGAGCCGCTCTCTCCACTGCGTGTGTGGACAGACCGGCTTCCATTACCTGGTGATACACATTCGATGCTGGCAGGAACCGCTTTGTTTTCACTACCAAAACAGAGCCTTTTCTGCCAGGACAGACATCGCTGGCAGCCAGTTTAGGGGCAGGGATAAAGTGAGGAATACGGACGTGTCCCTGGGAGTTTAGGAGAGCAATGCTAATTGACTTCTCCTAATTGCAAGCGGGGTGTGATCTCTAGAGTCTTGCTAGCACAGAAGCACAGGAGGGGCTGGAAGATGTGATGGGATGCAAGTCGCTGCTGCAAAGCTAAGCCCTTCCTGACAGATGTTCGTCAGAGCAGCTCTTTGCGGGCWTGGTTTATCCTGCAGCCTCCCCCCGCAGCCCTGCTCCGGTGTTTGCCTGTCCGTATGGCAAGAAACATTCACTTAGTGTCTCACAGCTTGGGAATGCTCAAACCCGGCTTTGAGCTTAGGGCCACCTTTGAAAGGTGTGTTCCTGAGTTTTATCTTTTCCTTTTGAAAAACTGAAGACTGAATAAACAGTCTCTCCTCAAACAAGGTGTGTTTAGATGATGATGAGCTTCGCACCCTTTTAACTGTTCCCTCATTTTTTTCTCCCCACCTCCCCTGGTCTTTACTCTTTCCTGCTTCCCGTAATAAAGCAGGAGGTGTGATATAAACACCAAGCCAAAAGCAAACATCAAGCACAGCTCCTGACTGAATGTTCCCTCTTTCTCACTACTGTTTTTCAACCTTTACTTTCCCAGGAAGAGCAGTTTCACCGAGTGCCTTGTAAAACAAAGGAGTATGAATTTCTCAGCAGTGAAGGGAGTGATTCATTGGGGAAACAACAGCCCAAGTGGAATTTCTATTAGTAAGGCTAATTCAACCTTTTCTATTCATGAAGATTTTGATGGATTATGTGAGATCAAGTCAAGCAAATGTACACACCATTACATTAAGGCAGTAAGATACTCTCTGGCAGCTCATCCCTAAGTACCTCTGCAGCACTAGCAGGGTGCCAGTAGTGGTGTCCAAAGTCTACACGGCTCAGGATCGCAGTACAGAGGAGATACCCGAAACCGCTGGAGAAGAACGGCACGCGTCACTGACCAGGGACACGGCTGCTTTCTGCTTCAAAACTACGGAGTGGAAAACGGGTAATCAGCACGGGCTAAAAACCAGCCGTTTTGTTGTTGCAGGAAAACATATCTCCTTTCCAGGGAGGCACACGTTGCAACGTTCACCAGACTCAAATCGGATGCGGAGAYACAAGGAAGGCGCAGATCTGACAGGTCACCCTGCACAAGAGAAAAATCAAACCAGGGGTTTGGGCCTTCTGCATTTGGAAAGACAAAGCATGCAGAAGCCACAACAAGGCACTGATGTGACTTATTGCAACAATAATAATTTTTTCTGGTGTTTGTGTCGCTTGCTGGATTTATGTGGTGTCTCATATGATCAGTCTGTTAGAAACCTTGCAGAGCAACCATCTTCTGTGTCTAGACAGGAGAGATCAGGCTCTTAGAGTGCCAATTATAACAGACAATATCAACCACCACATAATGTCTGATTATTGGGAATGATGGAAGGCCRTTCTGATCCCCCTGGCAGCTGCTGATGTCCAGCAAAATTGGGTAATCATCATCTGTTGCTGAATGAAGCAGAAAAGGCTATGTCRTGGATTTATATAAGTTAGGATGCTCTCAAGGTAATCTATGATGTCAGACTTGCAGGGCCTTAGGGAGATAACTGTATCAGTTCTTCCTAATGAATATAATGCAATGGAGGCTCCGATGAGAGATGGAAAAAGATCTGGTCTCTGGAAAACACAGCTACCAAATATAACACAGGAAAAAATAAAGCTCAGGGAAAGGCTTTAGAAAGGAAGAGACAGGAGGAAAAYAGATAAAGAAAAATAAAGAGATCCTGTAGAACATGCGTCGCTGTCTGTTGGAGTGCAAGTGGCTGGGCATGGAAATGAAAGGAGATGTCGTCATTCCGATTCTGTGCACTGAATCTTTAAATGGAGATGAATCTCTTATCCTGCTGCGGGGGCAGCTCCGAGGCAGCTGCTCTCTTGCATTTCTGGGCAGATGCAGAGAACATCCAGTAACAGAGCAAGATGGTTTATTTCTCTTTGCTGGCTAGAGGTTGCTTGGAAAATTATTATTAATTTTATTCTTTAATATTCCATTACCCAAAGAAAGGAATGTAATCTAGTCTGGAAAATACATGCAACATATAATATCAGTCTAACAGGACTGAAAATTCAGTCTCATGGGATTTGCTGATAATGTGATAGTGCTGGGCACCTACTGTCAGCCACTTAAAAGGCTGCTGGATGGAACAGAGGTTGTTTCATCCACTGGGAAGACAGGACTACAGGATAGCTATTCATCAATCTTGCATTATAACATACACATCCAGCGTGCTGCTGCCCCTATTTGGATTATCTCCATCACCATCCAGCCTCAAAACAACCTGGCAGCAGTCAGCTCGGTGCACCATGCCCTGCAGTGCAGTCAGACCGCTCGGAGCGCAGCTTTTCGTGCCCATCTCGGTTTTGAGAGAGCCATATGTAGGTGGGGCCACAAGCTCAGCTCTTGCCTTGGGCTCCACGGAACCCTTCTGTGCTGCACCCCATAGYGCAGCAGGGACATGCCCATGTGTCGCTGAGTGTCGCTGCCCCTTGCGTAATTACATGCAAATAGAGTCATTGTAGCACAGACCTTGAACTAACATTACACTGCTCAGACACCAATTCCAGCAGAAGATTCTATAGGTTATTCTTATTCCACTATGAATTTATCCAGACACTAAAGCTCATTCTGATGAGCAGCAAGTGTATTTTTTCTGAATATGCAATAGCAGCCCAAATGCATAATTTCTATCCATTATCCTCATATTGGTGGAGACAGCACAAAAGTATCAGGGCTAAACTYTAAGCTGAGTTAAACTCACTGTCGTCAGGACAGCTGAATGGACAGAGCTGAGCACTAATTTTGGGCCACGCATGAGAAATAAACAGACTGTGTAAAATATACTTGTTGTGACTGGTATTACACAGAGGAAAAATCACAGYGCATCAAGAAAATGACAGCCTAAGGAAATTGTTCTGAAAAAATCAAGCTTGACCACTCACTACATTGGTTTCATGTAGAGCTTCTTTTCAGATTCCTGCTCCCATTAAATGGCCTAAAAATTTGCAGAAAAGGAATGTGCTTGACTACTGAGTTACTTTGGCACGAAGGATCCCTCTATAACAAGAAATAATGTCTTTTGTGCAACACAGAAATCTTTCCAAGAACCGGGACYAACGCTTTGGATGTCATATGAACTGGTATGTGTGTTTGACAAGGTCCTTAATCCACTTTCATTATGAAAACAAAAACAAACCAATAAAAAATGAATAAAAACCCACACATACAAAAAAAAGGAAGAAAAATAAAAACCACAAAATTGTTAACCTTCAGAAATRTCTATGTACATGACGAGAAAGCAATCCTGCAGATGACAGGCTAGCCCTGTTACTTTCTGTGTCCTCAGAAAGCGTTCGAATGACACAGTGGTGGGTAACATACAAGAGCCTGAATAGAACAGCCAGGAATATCTATCAGCAATGACATACGAAATGAAAGGAACTGTTGGGCCTCTCAGCCGGCAGGTCACTGGGTCAAATCCAGCGCACATGAGCAGCRATGCAGGGTCGGTCTCATTCGGCAGAGTGCTGGAGTCTGGGCCACGAGCTGCAGCATCACAACTGTTGCTCCCGCTCAGGAAATGAAGGTGTGACATCATTTTTGTCCTTACCTTTTGCTCRTTTAAACTCCAGTATTTGCTCATTTCTGGTAAAGCTGGTACAGCTTGAACGCTGTGTTACTTTGCATCTTAGGCAACATTATTGCCTAACCAGAGTGCAATAAAATGGCTTTTGGTTTTACAGTATTTAACATCTTATTTGTGTCGGCACAAACAGCTATGTAGGATRCAAAATGTGCCTGTAACAAATTTTCTCAATCCTTTGAAAGAATTCTGGTATATTTAACCTTAATTAACAAACTCTGGCTACTATACTATACTGTACTGGACTGCACTATGCTACACTATAGCTACTATAAATGCTATTTATAGTAGCACTAAAAATAAACTAAATGTTGAAGGAAAATGAATCAAATGTTGAAACTAAAGTGACTAACAGAAGTTATGTTTTCAGAGACATAGTCAGACAGTCCTGCAATGTTTCTCTTTTTAAGGCTGACATACTATAAGGTGATTTGCTGAATATCTCCAAAATCTAACATTGTTTCCCATCATGCCTTTGAAAAATAATAACATGCTTTCATTTATGAAAGGCTTTGCAGTAGTTTATGGAAAACGTTGAACAAAGATGGCTATTTGCATTTTTTTGGAGAATTTTAGAAGCCTGAATTTAAGCCAGCAACCTCTCTCAGTGGCAGGAAAAATATTCACAGCTACAAAGTGGAAGAAAGGTGACTGAGCTCCTCAGGAGCAAGTAATCTTGGGTTTTCCCCTGCAAAACTAATCTGTGTCACACATGCAAGGCTGAACAATGGACAGAGTCCTTCTTATTTTTCATGAAGTGAAAGAAAGAAATCCAGA
>PTEX01000053.1:2805215-2826919 GCA_003342815.1 Eudromia elegans | reverse complement strand
GAGGAGAAATATTCTTTCAAAAGAAAGGCTCTGCACCTCTCACTCTAAATAAAACATGCTTGTACTGGCAACCTACTACTGTCAGCAGGACAACTCCTGTACATGTGTATGAGTCAGAAGAGGATCTGCACAATCAGGCTCTGAGTGATTATGACTTGAGTTCAAAGAGTTAATCAAGTGAGTGTGAGTCGCTGATCGGGAGAGGCAGACACTTGAACTTTCTCACCCATGAGGAGAGGTAAGAGGGGTGAGACGTCAGCTGTGGTTTGGGTGAGGAGACCCGCGGGCAAGTGATTTGGCTGCTCCTGGAGCTGAACTCTGTCCCAGCACCACTCTTGGGGCTCAGGGTCACCTTCTGGTGGCCCAGCTCTCCTCCTCATTAGCTGAAACAAGATAGGATTTGGACTTGAATGCCAAGAGGCAGTTTCTGGCCCATCGTTTCCTCCAGTGTCACACAAGCTAACATCCTGCCCTAGCTTCTCCGTGGTGTTTATTGCATCTCATCTCTGGGATTGTAAAATGAACAAAATGTCCTKGTAATCTCAAACTGTGCTCTGGGCTGTGCTTTGTACTTTCCTGAAAACTTGAGGTCTTGATACCTTTGCAAAAACTGCAGCATGCCTTARTCATGGCCTACAGCTCAACACATGCTTCGTTTACTGTCGTGCTCCAAGTGGATAATGACAGCTGGAAAGGTAGTGGACCAAACTGATGACCARATTCAGGCCTGGCATGAGCAGGTARAGCAGCCTGTGAAGCTGAACTCATGCACTGCCATGGGGMTGAATTTCTGATCCACCATCTGTGAATCTGCTCCTTCATCCTTTGACTGGCAGCTCTTGAAGTCGAATRGAGACATAAGTTATTTTAGAAGAGTTGATCAAAGACAGAAAACTCCTAATAAAAATGAGGGGAAAGGGGCAGAAAGCTCAGGATTAGTATTTAAATGTCTTTAACATAATTTGGATTCAGGCTGCTAATCTCAGGCCTCCAGTTACAATTTTGGAGAGCTTTACCAGCCTCCTTGTCATGAACATCGTAGGACCAACAGACCACTTGGCTAGACATTTACTTGCCGTTCACTTTAGACTTCTCTCCTTATCAACTTATTSCATATTGTTATGACCACTCTGAGACCAAGGAGTGAAACTTGACATGATTCAGAGTTGTTTTTTCTGGTGCTTTTTTTTTTTTTTTTCTTTTTTTACAGACTTCCTGCTGCCCCTTGGCATCTGTTGGTCTGTTCCACAAAAATTGCTATGTGAGCAAAACTGGCCTTAGCTGGGCAAGGCAGCAGGATTTGGATGGCAGCTGTTGTTGGAAGGCAGGCGTTAGGTCAATGGAGAAGTGCCACACACTTACTGCCCGTTCTGGGTCACTGCATTGGGAAGAACCAGCAAGACAGGCACAGTATCTCATGGTACAATGAGTACCTCCTTTAGTCGTAAGTGCCCGCACAGTAAATCTGACAGCCTTCCTAAAACTCTCTCTGCATACCATATTTATCATTTACTAGTTCCTCTGCCCTGAAGAACTCAGCAATTCATTCTGACCCACGTAGGGGTCAAAAACATTGATAAAGGTTAAGATAAGAAGTATATTAGGTAGCACAGAAAATTATAGGCTGAATATATTTAGTATTCCAGGATACAAAAGCAATTGATAGGGATGTAAAGAGAACTTTCCCTGCAATTGTTCTCTGCTGGATTTTCAGCCACTTCCTCTGAGTAGTCTGCTCCTGACCATTAGCATTTATCAGATAACATCAACTATCAGATGAGATATCACTCACCCTTAGCAATGCAGCAATTTCAAGTGCTAAGTGTGAACTTTTGCATAAAGACGCTGTGGGTGAGCAATAAAAATGCCAGCTGATGYCACATAGCTACAGGGACAGTGAAGAACATTCTAAAACCTCATCATTCGGATGAGCTCCGAATCAACCTGCTCTGTTAGAAGATCTGCAGATCATAACAGTTCAATGAAAATGTAAGTTCAGTGTTCAGTATCTGCCTAAAACAATGAAGCAAGAATTTTTGGAAAAGTAACAAAGAACAAAACAGAAAGACAGATTGTAACTACACAAATTTATGCTTCTCCCACAMTATGGATACAGTGTGCAATTGTGATTCTCCCATTTGCAAATGGAAGCAGAAGAAGATCCATTTTTTTCTGAATGATCAAAGATATGAAGTCRCTTTCACATCAAGATTATTTAAATATCCTAAGCTTCTTCATCCTGAAAAACGGTTAAGTTAAGAAGGAAGAGACTGAGGTTTAAAAATCACAAGTGGCACAGAGAAGGTGACTAAGAGTTGCTGTCTGACTGTAGAATCATGAATGAAATCAATAAAACTAGCAGGTATCAGGTTCAAAACAAAAAAGAAGGACATATTTCTGTTGAATTCAAAGATTATCTATTGAGTTGTGCTATTCTGGATGCAAAGTATAYCTGGAATAAAAAGATAATTGGATATAAGTATGGGTGAAAGAGCCATCCTGGTGCTGAGGATAAAACAGTCTTCATCTGTCGACAAATACCCAAAGCCCCCCAAAGATTATTCTGGGGAAGTGTCACAAGATGCCTGAAATATTCCTAKGTCTGTAATAAATCTGTATGCTTCTTTACACAGCTGGTATGGACAACTGTCAGAAAGAGGATATTAGGATTGTTGGATCTCCATTTGTCCCTAGCTCAGCAATTATGAAGTCCTTATGTTAAGGACTTGATATGTTATGTTATGGAAACTGTGAGAGTAGGCAAGGAACCAGGGATACTCTTGCACTGACAAAACTGATAAAAAGCAGGGCAGGGAAGAATAAGGAGCTATCGGATGGAGTGTGTAAAGGGGGAAGATCTGAACAGGAATAGGTTGTGAGACTGGAGAACTGATCTGGACAAAACAAGACGTTGCCACAAGGAACTAGAGAACRTGATTAATGGGGAGAGAAAGACTGAAAGGCAGGTCTGGGGAGCAGGCATGGAGAAATAAGAAAGGAAAAGAGAGGACTGGCCAGGCAAAGAGGTGGTGAACTCATTTTACAGTTCATAAACCCTGGCTGAAAAMCTAGAGATCAGCCTGGGGCTGCAGCAGGCTTACCTGGCCACCATCGTTATGCACTACCTGGAAAACCCTTTCCAATAGAATTACAGGCACACAATACGACCTTTTGAGAGGAATGGATTTAAAATACTTAATTTATTTTTGCTTGGCAACGTGACCCCTCCCCCAAGTTAATATTTAGTGAGGCACATTTTAGCACCAATTCTAAATAGGGTAAGAGGAGGAAAATTCTATTTTTTCAGCAGCAAGAAAACAAATGAACAAAGAATATATTACACTTTCTAATACCAAACCACCTCTAGGATCCTACAATCAAGATAACTACTGTAATATTAGAGTGAGTTAATCTATCTTCCCTCTGGAAATGRTCCTTTTTGCACAATGTTTTATAGCAAATAATTTTAGCAACACTTGTTCAATATATATTTAGACTTTCAACAGTTTCTGTTGAACTTCATCCTTATACTTACCTATTTCGAAGTATGTTAAGAAGTAGTTTATTCTTGTGTATCAATGCTTAGTTACAGATTTTAATCAGGAGTATAAAACATTTCAGTCATAGTCAACTTCAGTCTGCCCGGTGCAGCTGCACATTGTCTATGTGAGGCTACAGGAGAAGGGAAGAACGGAGGCTTGCCAGGTGAATTTTATTTTAAGCAGTTGCAATATTTGAGAATTATGAAACTTGTGCAGTCTGAAGTAGAGGCTATGTACAGGCTTCAAGACAGAACCTGATCCCCCCTACAGAAACCATAAGCTAAATCACAACTTCAGTTTGTTTTATAAGTCAGGCAGTTTGGTGATTTACAAGCTCCTACCCTACATTGTTATGATGGTGATCCGAAACTGCAAGGAGGAGCCAGCAGTCCAATCCCAGTAGGAAATTTCAGGATCTGTTTCCTACATCCTGGGGTAGACAAAGCATCAAAGCTCCTAGCAAGAGACTGCATCCTCTTGGCCACCCTGGAGGAGAGCATCAGGCTTCAGCGGGATCATCGCAGCGAGCACCTGCTCAGCAATGTGTGCAGGGGCTCCACAATCACATCCCACATTTTTGTTTCTGGAAGCCATTTTTTTAATCTCCCTGTGGATGAGGGAATTAAATACTAAATTTCACCTCCTCCTCCTCCCCCAGTTATATTACAAAGCTTATCTAATTTATGCTTATATGAAGTCTGATTCCCCTGCTAAGTATCTTTACTCTCCTACCCTATTTGGAACACAATAAACAGTGCACAAAATGTATTTAATTGAATTGTGCATGTATGTAGACAGATTATCATCTACACAGATTTGGAAAGCAGGGCTGCATGTTAGCCAAATGGATGATGCAAACTATAATTATTTACAAAGCATTTCAGTGAGCTGGCTTGTAGCTAGGAGTAAATTGTGTTAGACAGCAAAATAATTTCACATTTATCCACCAAATGTCAAAAAAAAAAAAAAAAGACCAAGTTTAATCATGAGATGAATGGTATATGCAGGAATGATTGCTTTAAAAGCTGAGTGTGGATATTCATTATCAKATTTTCATACAAAGGCACTTGGTACAGCTGTTTTTGCAAAATGTATGTGTGTTGAAATGCACGCACTTACCCACTCAGACCAGACCTTTCTGCTGAGGTCCCACTGCCCATAAACAAATGCCTCACACAGCGTGTGCACTTGAGCATGTGCTCCTGCCCCCGGTACTGCCACTCTGAGACCCACCCTTGCCTCTCTTCTAGAGGAAAATACAGATGCAATATGCAATGGAGTCCATAAAATGCAATGCAAATCCAAGTCCAAAAGTATGCAATGCAAACGCCAGCAGATTCCCACCATTAGCACYCAGTAATAGGGAGAGCTCCAGGCAGGCACACTCGTAGCTCTCTCAAAGGGCATTGTCCTGGATATTTCAGAATAGCCAGCTTCGCAGTGGAAGAGCTCCGGATAATGAGTTTTGTTTCTTGCAGCGTGGTGGTGGTGGTTGAAGAGCACCCCAGGGGATGCAGACCCTGGCACTGGGAGAAGCCCCGGGGAGACTCCAGGAGCAGGACATGCAGACACAGCCTTTCCATTGAGCATCCGCAGCGCCCGTGCTCTTACATTGAATGAAACTGAGGGCCGAAATGGAAAACCTTGCCTGAAGAAAGAGAAAGCAAGCAAGCTGTGAAGATGTTGAGTAAAAGGCTCCCTTTTACATGTGATAGGGAAGGTTGTTTTTCCAAGGGCATGGGATGCTTTTACACAGCTGGCGCTATAGACACTGCAAAGGAAATTGTATAGCATGTTCTTTAATCAAAATTTCTATGCTAGCTGAATTAAAACATAATTTAATGGAGTCAGGTCTGGGATTTGAATTTTTTTTCTCTTTGTTTCACAACCCAAGGGACCAACTTTTTTTTAATGTCTCTCTATAGTGTCCCTTAAACTGCTGCAGGAATAATGAACGCTGGAAAAACATTTCTTTCAGGGAATATTCTCATACTTTGCCTAATTTTTTTTTCCCTTCTGCAATGAACAYACAGTCACAGCCTGCTGTCCTCCCTGTTCAGCAATGACCAGTACTCAACTCTGGTCAAAACACTGTGGTTTCAGTTAATTTGAAAAGGTGTCTCGTAAGACAGTAAACTCCAAAGAAATGCTCTCATGCGGGTTGGTGCTATTGCCCAATTACACACACAGCTTCTGGGCTTTGATTCAGGAAAATACTTAAATGTCTGTCCTCGAGGGCACTTTTCACCACCTAATGCTAGGTGCGTGGGCACTCCACTGCACAGAGGTCCAAAGACAAGGTATTAGTAGCAATCATTATTCTCAAAAAACATGCAAAAGTATTCCAGAAAAGTCAGGCTTAGTGTTTAACACTTCTCAATAAAGCTTTGAAAAATAATAGATCAATTCCAGAAAAATATTGGAATTTATTTCAAAAATGTGTTTCATTTTATATTAATCCAGAATCTTTCATCACTGAAAATCCTAAAGGACTTCATAAATTAGGACTGAATTTTATCTCACYGTTATAGGAAACATTCAGCTGCTGTTTTCAAAATCCCACTTCAACTTCTCGGAAATATCTCCTTAGGAACTAACACCAAGCAGAGTTTCTGCACAATAACCTCTTGTACAGGTCCAGTGCAAACCTTTCCCATCCCCTGGCCTAATCCTTTATAGGACTTGATATGACTAGCTACATCTTTGCTCCTTAAGTAACAGARTAAAGGATTTCAGTGCATGAAATACTGAATCGTGTGAATCAATACAATAAAAATCATTGATTTCAGAGGATCCAGATTTCACCCAGACATGTTGGTAGTATTCATTTTGGAAATCAGGGAAATCATTAAAGAAAAAAAATCTTGTCAAATATTATAGTGAAATATTATAGTGTCTTATAGTGAAATAAAAAATTTCCATTGAAATTGGAGGGTAATATATTATTAGGCAATACCACCATTTTGTCAACACTGTCATAAAACCTTTAGTTGTTTTCCTTTTAGTGTGTTTAATTTATCATACTTACCACTGATCTAGTCTTATCTTACCATCTTTTCATAGGCCATTATTACTTTTGCAGTAGCCTTTCTTCTGTGGTTACAGTGGTTTTGTATTTTTATGATGTCCAAAGTGCAAGTATATCTTTGTCAGGAAAAGTAATTACATCAAAYACAGGCCTGGTCCAGCCCCATGATGGCAAAGCTGCACCTCTCGTGTGCTCCTTTCCTCGAGGGAAAAGGAAAACCCACAAAGGTTCTGCTTCAGGTAACTGTCTTAGAAGCTTTTCAGTTTTATTGTGACTGATCTAGTCACTATTATCAAAATGGTGTGACATGGCAGAGAATTATTATTATTAATATTATTATTTTTTTTTAGTGAAGACTGGGCAACATAAAAGTGGCCTTATTTAGTCTTTCCAGAGTTACTTGGCAGCGTGGATCTCTAAATAAATATAAAGTCACTCGCAATCAAATAGGCAAGCAAGAAATGACAAGTGTTTTGACAGTGCTCAAAATACTTTGAGGTATTTTTAGCGTATTTCTGAGTCGTATTAGCTTAACCTGTAATAGAATATAAATGAGCCCATATGGCAGAGATGTAATTATGTTCCATGTGAGAAATCCCTGTGGTAGATTTGGGGGAAAAAAACTCACCACATGTGCCTTCTGGAGGGCACGATTTACACATGATTACCTCCTCATTTGCATTGAGAAGAATATGAAGTAACACAATGCTAACAACACTGTAATGAAAAGGGCAAGCAAAGACTCCAGATCCCTGGGGGTGCTGATCCCTCTGACTGACATCCAGTTAGGAGCAGAGAATTCTTCCCTTTAGGGAGTACATTTTATGAAGCGATCTTTGATTATGTGGGCACAGTAATCACGAGTCTTAATTATTATTACTGTGAGAGAATGGTCTACAAATCTCCAGGGAACGTCTCTGTCACAGATACTTTGCTGGCGAATGCTGAAAATGAGTGTTTTCCCAAGGATCATTTTCATTCCAACCTGATATTTAGCTGAAGTTTCTTTTGACTACTAGTCATGAAACATTAAATATAGATTAGAGGCAGAGGGATGTTGAAAGTTAAAATTCACCGGAGGTGCACACCCGTGCACTTGAGAGACAGCCCCAAATGTCGTCCAGATGTTGTAGCAACAAGGCTGAGGGTTCCCAAGCTGCAGCACAGCCACAACAGAAGAGAAAGTGGATGTTTAGCATTCCATGGGCCTTCTGTTTAGTTTACTTGTAATGCATTAATTTAGCAGAAAGTCCTAACAGTCTGTTAGTGGTAGATGTTACGAAGTGTACACTGCCCTGGAAGAATGGAGAAATTCTTTTATAGCAATAAAGGGAGTAATTCAAAGCATGTAATTGATTTTCCACGTTTTCAAACTGTGATAAGACTAAGCTTCAGCAGTAGAAACATGTGTTTGCAGTTTTGTCCATGTTCCTCAATGAACCGGAGGGGGCAGGGTGAGGTGAGGAACCTATAGCTTATTGGTGAGATTGTTAACATGCATCGGGCACTTCAGCGGCTATTAAAGCAATTGCCAAAACAACATCTTCTGCACAGACTCCGCCGTGGTACAAAGCATTGTTTCATGTCTCACKACATGTTCTCCTGATCACCTGAAATAGTTCCTTTGAGGCAGAACATGAGAGAAGAACATCAAGTCGTTCTTCGTGAACTATTGTAACATTTATGTAAAAGCACCGCTTAACTCTTCAATTCTTTTCATTCTACAAAGTGGCTTGATGGCGTGGTTAATGCTTTATCCCTGCAACTTTTTAGCGTATCTGGGAGCAATGTAGGGCATCCAGTTTTCCATGGTTTTCAGYTGCTGCAATGCACTCTGGGACTTCTGATGAGCCTCTCTGATAACGTCCATCAGAAAACTCGGAGCAGAAACATTTGAGCAATTCCCAAATGTCAGGGAACGCACAGCGGGATGGCAGGAGGAGGCTCAGGTGAACTACCGCAGCTGTCACTTACAGATAGAGTTTAAGCCCAGAAGCAACATGTAGCATTATTTAATCTGACCTTTTGCCTCAAACAAGCCATGGAATTTTACTGGTAATTTCTGCATCAAATAATGTGATGGTGTGTAAGAGCTTATCTTTGGGAAAGACCGAGTGGCTTCATGTAAAGACTCCAAGTAACAGAATTTCCACTGGAACCTTTGGATATTCAGCAGTTTAAATATTAAAAACATGTGCTTATTTCTATATTATGTGTGCAAATATCATCCTCACCATAGGTTTCAGAAAGGTATTTGTGTTCTGCTAACATGAAACAGAAGATAGTATAGAGCGCTGTGGCTTAATGAGATCCAAACTGAATTGTCAGGCCCTAGCATTCCTCATGGTGCTTTGGAAAGAAATGTCACCTCTCTGTCTTCTGAAAAGAGAGGTTTCTATTTTCTTCCCATCTTGCATTATGAGAAACCTGAAGTTCTTAAAAAGWACCCTAAAAAGTAAGATTTTTTTTCTTTCTATGTGAAAGGTGAGGATAAATACTCAGATTAACCTATTTATCAGGATGTAGAATGAAATGTCTGAGTCCTCCTCAAGACAGAGGTCTTGGAACTGGTACTTGAACCCGAACGTGAAGTCCCAGTCTCGTCCTGTCCCTACGAAGAGTCAACACTGGTGACACAGGAGGAAAGCAAAGGTTCCCCGGGCAGAGGCAGTAACATTGGAGTTACAAAACAGAGGATCGTGTCCCCACTGTGTCATTTGCCCTGGCTCCAGCATTATATTTGCCCAAACGAGAAGGAGGCAGCAGGGACAAGCAGCAGACCTGAGCACAGAGGCTGTTTGCAGAGCTGGGGTAAAGAAACCACCCCCTGGCACAGGAAGGAGCTGGAAAGGTTGACTGAGATCAAACAGGGCAAGAGCAGGCTGGGGGGGAAAACCTCTCGGAGACGAGGAGCAAGCTGGTTCCTGTTTGCGCCCTCGGGAGCCCACGGAGCAGCCCCCACAGCCGATGACATAATCGGTTTTGAAGCAGGTAAATGCAGCCCGGCGAGTAGGAAACGGCAAACAGGACCCGTCCCGCGATGGCCAGGAGCCTGCGTGCGGGCCACCGAGGCAGCCACTGCTCCCGCCTGTCACCGGCTCCCTGCCCTCGGTGCCGGGGAACTCCCGGGGCTGCCCGGGACGAACGTGTGGCAGCGGCCGGCGCCAGGCCCAAGGCAGGGCTGGAGCTCCAGGCAAGCGGCCCGGGCAGGTTCGGAGGAGACTGCCGACCAACCAATAAAATAAAATAAAAAAAAAAAAATAAAATAAAATAAAATAAAATAAAATAAAATAAAATAAAATAAAATAAAATAAAATAAAATAAAATAAAATAAAATAAAATAAAATAAAATAAAATAAAATAAAATAAAATAAAATAAAATAAAGTGAATTCATCCTGCTTTCTAATCTGTTAGRGCAAAAAACAAGCAAAATCCCCAGTGGCRGCTCWGTCCCATCCCTCCTCCACACACACCTCCTCCCTGAGCACAGTGAAAACAAAGAGGGAGTGATTATTAACTTCCCTAGGGTTTGGAATAACTGCTTGCAGTGACCACTTCAGGCACTGTTGTTTATATGGATGTATCAGCAGTGGCTACRTGTAATTGTTTTGCTCCGGTTTTCAGCAGGGTCCTGGGGCCTTTGCAAGTAGCTGTGCAAAGCGCCAAGGAATATTAAGGAATTTGAAAGATCCCTGTCAAGGGGACAATGGGAATCGAGGGTACTCAGCCATGCATACAAGCAAACCCTTCATAATCTCAGCTCTTGCTGGTTTCTATACTCAGTTTGCACTTGAGACTCCCAAATAAACACAGCCATCACACAACAGCACTGCTCAACAAGAAAGGAGATTTATTCCTACTTTGCTTCTGTTGTAGTTCGAATTATGTAAAAAAGAAAAAAAAAGGAAAAAKAAAAAAAGGGGGGGRAAAAAGGAAAAAAAAAAGGAGAAAGGATACAAAAAGGAAAAAGAAATACAGGAACTGCATGTGCTTCGCTCCAAATGCTGCTGATGTAATTGCCTTTGAAGTCAGCAGCAAAACTCCTTTGGAGGTTAATGAGAACAGGATCAGGCCCTCCACACTGAACTTGCACTGAGAGCAGATAAGATCTCGAATCCTTCAGAGCCCAGCATGTTATTTGTGCAACATGGGCAGGCTGAGTCAATCCCGGTGAATATTTTTAATGGGTGTCAACATGAAGTGTTAATTCCACATGTTATATGGGGTTGTAGTCTGCCTATGCCTGCTCTGCAGACTGGCTGCATGGATGATACACTTCCTGTTACTGGCTGTTAAAAAAAGAAAGAAAAAGAGAGGAAAAAAAAGAAAAAAAAGCTATTTCACTATTTCTAGACGAGCTGCAAAACACTGTTCTGACGAGGCACAAAACAGAACTTTTTATAAAGAATTGGAAAATCAAACTATAGTAGAAATACCTTCTAGACATTTGGATTATTGGCAAGCATAGAAGTAAAAGTAGTCCCATTTCAAAAAGTTTTACAAGTTTTTCTTTAGAAAACTCTAAAATCAAAACAACTATCTTCTAGCAGATCATTTTAAAAAACTATTCTGAATCTTGATTTTTTTTGACAAAACAGAAAGAAGTACTGAACTTTCACAGATCCTTACATAATGTCTCTGCCCCTGGATAGTATCTATAAAATCTTAACAAATTGGATCAGAAAAACACTGAAAACATTCTTAAAGACTGATGAAATAAGCCTGTAACTATGAGCAGCACTTGAGTGAAAAATCTTTAAGCTATTTTTGATTTTCCCTTTTTTTCATCACCAGGATCTCAAAGTACTTCTAATGCAACCTGACCGCATGGTGAAATTGTGGACCTAGGGAGGCCAAAGGGAGACTCACGGCTGCCTTCAGAAGGAGCAGAATCTTATTCCTATTGCAAAGAGATCTTAAAAATCACTGGGCCCAACAGCCCACTTCTGTGGACCACGTCAGCTGGAAACGCAGCAAAGCTTACCACAGAATTTCCTTTCCATTCTCCCCCGAGGCGGTTAGATTTCTAATCTTGGAGTGGAAAACAGGATCCAGGGAAACCGGGATGAAACCATACAGATCTYGAGTTTGCCAACTACAAAAATGGGCTCTTTGGCTGGGCTCCTATCCCTTGCCTCCTCCCCAGAGCCAACACCAGCCACAGCCTGAGCTTTCCTGCCTTTCCCTTGGGGCAGCCCCATGCCCAGGGTGAGGACAGCCGTGCAGGGCCACCCCTGCAGGCACCGGTGGGGGAAGCAGGGAGGGCGCAAAGGGCTGTTAGGTGAGGAGCAGCACTCCCAGGCAAGAGCATTTCTTCTCATCATGGTTCAGAAACACCTGAATGAAAGTTGCTTTTCAGCTTCCATCAGCTGTAACTCTTGGACATGCGCTGGAGGGCCTCCCCACAGCTTCTGCGTGCTCTGAGGAGCCATTCCCTTCTCGCACCCGAGCCATGGTGGCCTCCCATACCCGCAGCAGAGGAGGCACAAGCCCTGCAGGGCACGGCGCCCAGTTTATGTCAAACCAGGCCCATTCAGGCCCTCACGCCTTGATGCTCCCCTCCCATTGCCTCTTTCCCCTCTCCTCACCCACGGCCCTTGGCTCTGCCTTCCCCAGGAGCAAGCCCACACCTCTCAYAGGGATCGCCAGTTGGGGCCACCGCTCACACTACCGGTGTCCTTCACCACTCAGCAACCGCTCGTCATTCAGATATCATTTTACAGTGATCCCAACTGCAGCTAATCACTACAATCTGACAGACTGCATTTTCTTAGCTTATTGGCTGCACACCATTTGCTTTCATAAATTTCAGAAAAAAATAGGTGCCCAATCCAACAAAAAAATTAATCCCTTGAGCACGTTGCAAAAAAACTCTCTCTTCCCTCAGAATTATTAGAAAGTAAATGCTTTTATTTAATAAGTAAATAAACAACTTGCAGTCTTTTAACTGGGTGCTTTGTGCTAAGAAGTGACTAATTCCCCTCTGCGTTCACAGAAAATAAATGTGGAGCTTTAACATTACTGACAAAGAACAGAAAAGTAAACAAGAGTCACAGCAAAATTTGACTTTGTGATGAGCTGCTTTTTCTGCATTTTTTCAGCTACATAAATATTTTGAGAAGCCCACCTAGAGGTTTTTTTTTTTTTTTGTAACATTGGATGCATTTATACAGCAGTAGGCTATAAACAAAACACTCCTTTTCCTCAAGGCAATTGTGAATGTGTGGATTGCACCCTTTTCCTCTCAGAAAGACACAATTTATTATCATGTACAGTAATATCTGAATCTGAAGAAGTGGATAAACCTTATTTGCTCACACTACACTGATAGCAGTCAAGACCTGTTTGAATGTTTGCGCTTGTGTTTAAAAGTAAAATGTCATGAGCAAAGAAGCTGCTGAAGAAGTTCCATAAAGCAAATTGCTTCCATATTTGGACAGCAATGATCTTGCAGTGAGCACTGCAAAATCAGTCCTCAAGGATAAACTGCATCCGAGGAGCTACACTCTGCCAAGGGTCAGAGCAACGCGACTCCCGGTGAGGTCACCAGAGACAACCCGGGGCAGGGAGCCGCGGCGGATGAGCCCAGGACCGCCCTGCTGCAGCGCATCGGCCAGGGGTGTTGCAATGGCTCACGCTGCGTAACTTCCTGCGCTGGATGCGGGGATCAGAAGCAGCCAGCTTGGCCTCCACCCTAGGTAGGTGGGGGAAAAACAACACACAAAAAATGCGCAGAGCCATGAAAATGAGCCAGTTCGGCACATCCTCAGCAGCGCTCTTGCCAACAGGACACCCAAGACGTTCGCAGAAGAAAGCAAATGTTACCTCTGAGGGAGGCTGTTCGCCCGGTGCCCAGGACGCAGCAGCCTGCCCTAAAACACAAGCTAGCAGGGAGCTTGGCTCTGCCTCGCCAAAGCAGCCTGCAAGCTCCCGCGGCCCTCTGCTCCAGCCCTAGCTTTCGCAGCACTCCACGCACGGCAGCGGAGGTCGAGCAAGCTACCTGCTGTAACGTAATAGYAATTAACAGGAGCAAGACAACACGACAAGTCATACAGCAGTGATGAGTCACCCTGTTAGTCTCACTTAAACACAGTAATGACACCAGCACTGACTCACGGAATGTAAAACTGTTATAAAAGATGTGAGTTATGCAAATAAGTAGGCAACATTTATAGTATAAATAGTATAAAGACATCCCACTTTTGGGATACAGGCCACCCGTATTTTTCTTGTCATATGTGTCATTAAACTATCCCATGATAAATGAGTTCCTTTAGTTTGTGCTGTAACAATTAATTAACAAAGCTATGCTAGAACTAGAGAAAAATGCTGTTCTTCCTCACCCAAGAGGATATTGTGATACCACAACACATGAACAAGTCTCACTTTCTGAGCAGCATTAGTGAAATATGGTACCCTTACATGTGAGCCTAGGATAGACCTTATTAGGCATGGCAGTTTAACACCAAAAACCATCTATGAGATAAGTAATTGCAATTAAACTAATGGAGTCTGTTGCTACCGTTCGATTTCTGCAGAAGTTATTACAAAGAGTCCATTATAGTAGCTGATACAACTCCCTGTCCTCCCCAAGAGGGTTTATCTTATACTTTAATGCTTATTGTAATGTTTCCTTACTCGATGCTGTTAAATCATGTCCAGTAGCTCTATACATTGCTACAAAGCTTTGGAATTCCTGGAAAAAGCAAGACCTGTGAGGTCTCCAATCAGCAGCATTTCACACAATGTCAGTGGTTGAATGTGGGTCCTCATGAAGCGTTGTCTGACTGGAAGACTGCAGTTTATTTATTCAACCTCAAGATAAGCAACTTAATGCTGCCGATTTGAATGCAAACAAGAGCAAGACCTCATGTGCGGAAGAATCTCTGATGTGGTTACACTGGAAGTTTAGACTAAATACAAGCTGAGATCTGAAACGCAGTTGCCATGGCCTAAAAAATCAGGATGCTTTCTAAAAAAAAAWTTTTTTAAAAAAATGTCTAAACTAAACTCTCAAAATGGTCTTGCTTTTGTCTACAAACTGTTATTAAAACAACATAATTCCAAATATAAGTCCTATTTTGCTCATTCTTTGAAATCTCTCTCATGTGACAGACACACTATTTGGGTCTCCATTTAGTGTTCATWTCAAAGGTATTACTGACCTCCAAAGACTAAGTGCATGTGCAGAATGATTTTTTTTTTTTTTTCTTACAGGGCATAGCATTATCTAATCTGCTTTAACACAGTCATTGGATTAACAGCAAATGAATATRGGGCTCATAGTGTCTGTGAGGAGCGTTCAAGGCTCAATCCTAGGGTGCTTATTTTGTCCTTGAGCAGCTATTTCACATCTGAAGAGTGTCTGAAGAGTTCTAAGAAATAAACTAGGAAGTYTCATTCTTAAGCCCTCAAGCTTTGCTTCTCAAATGTTTGTCCATTTTTAAAAATTATGATGGTGTTGTTYCAAAACCAGTTGGACACTTCAGAACAGTGTGTTTCTCTGGTGACAGTTTTGTGCTGTAAATGTACATAAGGTAGCAAAGGGCTCCCGTCCAAAGTCAGAAAAAAAAAATTCCATTTTCTCATACWGAGGTGAATCATTGCTTCAGCCCTCGGATTCAATTCGTAAGTGGAGAGAGATTTGCAAGATTGCTAGCCCCAGGTAGGGGCAGGAAAGCCTCCCTGCTTCCAGTGTGACAAAGCAGCTAAAGGGACTTGTGTTTTAAGCCAGTATKATCAAAGGGGGACCAACGTGATTCATTTATTGTAAGTTAGTATAATACAGCAATGACACTCTGGTTCGAAAAGTGCCAAGTACAAATTTAAGAGAGTCTTAAATGGGGAAGAGGAGCTAATATTTAGATTTGATTAACATGATATGACCTTGTGTATGATTTTACATGAAATGACTTGACAGTCTTGTAAGTGCAGTCATTCCAAACATCAAATAAAATGCAATTCCCATGTTTAAGCACTAGAGGGGTAATTAGAGATGAAAATGGAGCCCTTACCTCAGTTTCCTTATTTTCACAGGCAAATATTTAGCCTCGTACTTGTCTCTTCAGCTGTCATGAGAACTTTTGTTGGCTGAAGCAACAGCTGAGGCCATGCAGAACAGGKGTGGAGGGGTTATGTCACCACATGGAAGTACCATCAAGAATGCTCACAGAAACTACCTGGGTTACCAAAAAAACCCGACTGCTTTCTCTGGCCAGCTGCTGTGCCTGCATCTTTCCAGAGGGATCAGTGGGATTGTGTGGAAGTTGTCTCTTGTGACTGTCAAGAGAAGCCCGATGAGGTCGCAGTCCATAAGCCATTTTCAAAAATACTTACCCTGTGCACATACAGCAACCTCTTCTCATGTCTAATTATTATGTCTAGTTATCAGCCCTTTGAACAATATGAGAATTGCAAATATTTGTCCATTTAAATGAAACAAATCTTCAGCCTCACCTGTAATTGCACTTGTAGCCCACAAGTACTGAGATGGCACCAGAAGGGACCCAGAAGGGGCAGAAATAAGACCCCGTGGCCTAATTTCTACAACACAGCCTTTCAATTCAACTAAAAGAAGATAGGGGGAGGCACTTTAAAGTATATTCAGACACTGGATATTTGGGCCATAATGCTTTGAACAAATCAGAAACCTCCCTCTTCCCAATAGGATTTGTTATGGAAACAGCATATCATTTCATTCCAATACCATAAATTTGCCACTACATTAAAGAGCATTACAGTTAGTGAAGGATGAGCTGTAACTCAGCGTCCCCCATTCTCCAGGCTACAGCCCTCTTTTGCAAAATGCATAGAGGAAATTGCTAATTCTAAGTCCCCTTCATTTTAAGCCATAAATTCACAGCATCAGAAAAAGCAAAGCTGTTGGTTAAGGAATGCCTTTACAAGTACTTCTAGGCATAGCAAACTTTGCTATAGCAAAAGTTTTTGTTCTTGCATTATCCTTCCCATCAAACGCAAGAGCAGAGTTGGGCACACTGTTTGGTTTTACACAGTGATATCTCCTCTGGTAGATAAAGTATATTAATTACACAGACTGTACTGCAATAAATAAATAAATAAATAATCCTATTTAAATTCCCTAGAGCAACTGAGCAGTAAATAGATATGATTTTACAGCCAGGTAAAGCAGTAGTCATAACTGCAGAACATCCATGCAAAAGACACCCTTGTATCATATAAATATAAGTCTCAAATTTCATGATGTGTTGACAAATTGAAGTGTAAGGAAAAGAAACCAAGTCACAGAGATACTAGTAGTGGCTGTGACCTTTGCAAATTACTGCACTGAGGAAGTTCACAAATACTAGGGAACCTAAAAAAAAGTAGCAACAAAGGATGAAAATGAAGGAGAAAATTAAATTAAAATTACCTTTTAAATGAGGTAAGCTATTTAAATGAATTTGAAATTATTGTGCTGTGCATCTAGTATATTTGTTAAAATAATTAAGGCTGAATATGGGACTTCAGTTCTACAGATTATGAAAAATCATTAAGAATTGGAAAGGACCATACTTGGTGCAAATCATCAACTGCAAATACCAGCAACGTTCTATTTTTTTTTTTCTTTTGGGAACTACAATTCCAGTACAGGATTTTTGAAAAAAAAATTAAACAAAAAAATAGTCCTCCCATCCCTACTACAAAGTCTCTGTTACAAATAAATGTGCTCTCCCATGCATAAATAAACCACATACACTCAGCTGCAAGAAAACAGATCAGTAAAAATGGCTCAAAACASTGACCAGAAAGAATCCCACTGCAGATGAAACTGAGTGCCTTATAGTTTAGTCACTAGAGCTCAATAACAACGAGCACAATTTTAACTGCTAAAATACTGAAGGAAAAAAAAAGCTTAGACAAAATGTGCAAAACATCTGAGAAAGCAAGAGTTATGTCTATGGAGAAAAAAATAACGAAAAAAGGTTTCAGCTCAAGAGAGCAGTTTTTTTTTYCTTAAACTTCTCTATGACAGCTTATGTTTCAAAATTTGAAACAAGTAAAGTAGCCCCAAATCGTTTACCACTTGCTACAACCTACAGACCGAAATGCTGCGCTACAGCTTTTGATACCGGAAACCAGAAATCAAGGTCTCTTTCTTTCCGAACAGAAACCATGCTCACAGAATGGCACTTTTAACAATGAACTAGAGGGGAGACAGAGAGAGAGAGAGAAAAAAAAGGTTTCAGTGAAAGATTTAAGAATATATGTAGTTTTCATAAATTTGAAATACTTCCAGGAACATATTTAACTCTGAATTAGCCAAATACTCAACATTCAGGAAAACAAATCTGTTTTACTCGTTAAAATATTCTGACAATATTGCAACATAATCTGAATGTCATTTTGAACAGAAAATCTTTATTTTATTTTAATAGGAAAGAGACAAAAGGCTAAGTTGGGAGAACCCTTTTCCTTGCAAGGGAAAAAAAAAAAAAAAAAGAAAGAAGAAATAGAAAAAGAGAAAAAAGAAAAAAAACTGGTGAGCTTCTTTCTTCTCCTGCCATATAGCAGATCTCTTCTTGGATTTCACACCACCAACCTACCCTGTCAGAGATCTTGAACAGTTTACATTACTTCTTTTGAAGGATTAATCTAGACTGGCCCAGAGATAAAAACCAAAATGCACAATGAATTCCTACACTGAATTCCAGCTTGTTACTGTGAACTCAACATAAGAAAAGAAAAAAGCAATCCCACACATCTTGTAGCACATTCACTGCTTTCACACAGCGTGCATTTAAGTTAGTCTGAGGAACACGTAAAACCACAAGATAGTTTTGTACAAAAACTCAATTTATTTCAGAGAAATTAAAAATATGGTATTTAATATATATAAATTTCTATTCCTCTATAAATATAGATGATCTTGTGATAATGAACAGAAATAAATGCATACCAAATTCAAATAATTTTGCATTTCAGGGTATGGCAGTCATAGATAATGTTTATGAACCTACGTACAGGCATTTGTTATATATAAAAAAAAAAGTTTTAAACATACAACAGGAGAGAAGCATTCTGCTGTTTTTCATACAGAGGACTAAATATTCAAATGCGTCTTTAGAAAGTTACATTTAATTTTTAACCTTCTGGAATAAGCAGTACAGCCCCACACCCTCAGGAGCATACAASGTAGTAGATATACTGCACACATGGTATCTTATCTTTGTAGTATGCCATGTTCATTATTGTACTAAAAGAAATGAAAAAAAGATAGTAGAGGCTCCTTAAGGTCTCACACAGTGCTTAAACATACTCGTATCCTGTCTTCTTTTCTTTGTTTTTACTACTGGCAGAAATCATCACACCCTCATAATATGTAACAAATTAAACGTTAATGAACTTAAATTCAGGGCAATGGCAATGATTTGAATGTTTCCAAAATGAAGGGCCAGCTTATGGATTTAATTAAAAAAAGAACCCAAACACTGTTTGACTCTGATGCTGTTTATCCTGAGCCCTCGGTTAATCTAAGCATCCAACAAAGCAATCCAGGTAATTCTCTGCCCGAGTTTTCAGTAACAGGAGGAGAACGTAAACACACGCGAGCCGCCCAGGAAGAAAGGGCACAGCCAAAACGGACTGCACGCTCAGAACTCAGGTTTGCAACTGTGCTTAAATCTTTTTTCCCTCCCAATCTATGCATCTTGTGATGGAGCAGGCCGGTAATCCCATTTCTAAGGAAAAAAAAGAAAGTTCTTACAACTGGAAAAGTTCGTTATGTGGGCTCAAAAGAAAAAAAAAAAAAAAGTTTGGTATTTCTATGTCCCCATTCACCTCTGAAGCCATCAGACAGGCCACAGGTGCAGATGGTGTTAAACCTCAACTCCTGGCCCAAAAAAAAAGAAAGGCCAACTCCTGCAGAACTAAGAAGTGGTGCGTTTACACAAGTGTGGAAGGCAGCACGGGCAGCGGGCAGGCAGCGCCCCAGCCCAAGGCCCCGCCGCACGGGCGCTCCGCGACCAGGGCAGCCCTGGGCCTCCTCTCGCCATCCCGAGCGGAGCAGAGCCGGAGCCGGAGCGGGAGCCGGAGCGGGCCGGGAAGCCGCGCTCCTCCCCAACCCCACCTCCACCTCCACATACCTCTGGCAGGCCGGGATCAGGACCCGGCCTGTGGCAGGAGGCGCCCTAGGCAGTCACAGCAGCCTCAGTCCAGGCCCTGCTGCTCATGCAACTGAAACTCCAAGCAAAGCCATTACAAAACCTGTGTGGGGGAGAAGAAAGGGGTTGGTTTCTTGTACTGGCTATGTTCTTTTTTTCTTGTTTTTCCCATCCTGCCCTACAAAATAAAAATCCAATGCCATTAAAAAAAAATAAGGAGGGGCAGGAAGGGGAAAGTGAAATTTGCAAATGGATTAAAAATGTCCTAAATAATTAAAAAAGTGAGTTTTTCTGTAATTTAAATACAAATATACTTACAAAATCTTACAGAAGCTATTTACATCCCTCTCCCCAACCGTCCAGTACGTTCAGTTCCAACAGGGGACAGCGAGAGAGAGAAGAACAGGGAGAGACAGAGAGAAACARCAAGTCTGTGGCAGGCTCGGCACTTTCCCACCTGACTCCCGTTTCTCCTCTCCGCTCCCCGGGAGAAGGGACAAGCAGTGCCCACGGTTTGCGGGGCCGGCGGGGCGCGCGGACGGGGCGGCTGCTGCGCCCACCCCGGCGCTGCCGGCCCCGCCGCCGCGCTCTCACACCGTGGTCTCCCCCTGCTTGCTGTTGGTGAGCCGCGTGTAAAACTTCCTCCAGGAGTTCAGTGTTTTCCCGGACCAGATCCAGAAGCCCGAGGTGATGCCCACGATTAAGGTCATGAGATACTTGATCATGAAGACGGTGAAGTCGGGGCTCATGGGCGGGTGATGGCTGCTGTGGTTATTGGGGCAGGGGATGGCGTAGCTCTTACAGCTCTGCGTGACCCAGCTCCGCTCCCACTGTTCCCTAAAAGCCTGCTCGTAAAAATAGCACGCGATGACGATGGTGGCCGGCACCGTGTAGAGGACACTGAAGATGCCTATCCTCACCATGAGCTTCTCCAGCTTTTCTGTCTTGGTGCCATCGTGCTTCATGATGGTCCGGATCCTGAAGAGGGACACAAAGCCGGCCAGCAGGAAGGAGGTGCCGATGAACAGGTAGACAAACAAGGGAGCCAGCACGAAGCCCCGCAGCGCGTCCACGTTGTTGATGCCCACAAAGCAGACCCCGCTGAGCACGTCCCCGTCCACCTGCCCCAGGGCCAGGATGGTGATGGTCTTGATGGCCGGCACGGCCCAGGCGGCCAGGTGGAAGTACTGCGAGTTGGCCTCGATGGCCTCGTGGCCCCACTTCATGCCGGCCGCYAGGAACCAGGTGAGGGAGAGGATGACCCACCAGATGGAGCTGGCCATGCCGAAGAAGTAGAGCATCATGAAGAGGATGGTGCAGCCCTCCCGCTTGGTGCCCTGCGCCACGGTGCGCGAGCCGTCCTCGGCGAAGCGCTCGTTGCAGACCACCCTCTCCTCGAGCAGGAAGCCGGCGATGTAGGCCACGGCCACGGCCGTGTAGCAGCCCGACAGGAAGATGATGGGCCGCTCGGGGTAGCTGAAGCGCTTCATGTCCACCAGGTAGGTGAGCACGGTGAAGAGCGTGGAGGCGCAGCACAGCACGGACCAGATGCCGATCCAGGTGCGGGAGAAGCGCAGCTCCTCGGGCCCGAAGTACATGAGGCCGTAGAGGCGGCCGGGCTCGCAGGGCGCCCCGCAGTCCTTCTCGCCCAGGAAGCGGTAGTTCAGGTAGGAGGGCACCTTGAGGGCGCGCGGGCAGGAGAAGCGGCCGCGGGGCTCGCCGGCCCCGGCCCCGCCGCCGCCGCGCTGCGGGTTGCTGGTCCAGCTCTCGGGGCGCAGCGCGGGCGTCGGCGTGCCGCGCTCGGAGGCGTTCTGGCCCACGCAGAGCTCGCCGGCGCCRTGCACGGGGAACTTCTCGCAGCGCAGCGTGTCGGGCCACTGGAAGCCGAACTTGTTCATGAGGGCCTCGCAGCCCTGGCGGGCGCGCTCGCAGAGCGAGCGGCACGGCGGCAGGGCCTGCTCCAGCACCGTGCACACCGGCGCGTACATGGAGCACAGGAAGAACTTGAGCTC
>PTEX01000053.1:2760015-2796477 GCA_003342815.1 Eudromia elegans | reverse complement strand
CCTCCCTCCCTCCCTCCCTCCCTCCCTGTTAAACAGCAGCAGAACTAAAGATACTTCAAATCAAAACAAGCCAAATGCTGAGAAAACGTAACACTCAGAATGCCAAGGAGAGGATATATTTTAAATACATATTTTTTTGCCATGTCTACTCTGCTACTTCTTTTACATCTTTTGTCTATTGAAATGCACAGCACTAGGGATATAGGGCTTAAAGGCTGGTCTATTTGGGAAAAAAGTGCCAATATTAAACTAACCCCCTGTGCAGACACTCTTATTTCAGTTTAAAAGTGCCTTTCATGGAATTAGCAAGTTGATTCCTTGCTGACATAAGCKTAATCAATATGAGGCACTCAGGCTGATATAAATTTATCCTCAAGATGGGAATGCACCAATTGCTCTTTCAAAAACCATTTAGGTAAATCAGTTGTTTCTTCAAGTGGACAAGTCCACACTCCTTGAAGATTTGCACTGTGGCCAGCTAAAAAATGAGTAACTTTAGTAATATGTAGATAACTCTTGRGCTTTGTACAGTGCCACCCACTAGAGCTCTTGAAGCTGCAGACATCAATAAACTTCGCATAGCTGTGCATCTATGTTATTAATCCCAATTTTCTAAACGCAGGAATTGAAATAGAAGTGAAATGTGTTTCCAATGCCAAATAAAAAAGCATATTGTAAAGTTGGAGAGCAAATGTAGAGACATGGCTTCAGAAATAGACTAATGACCTTGAATTCCTTGGGTTCCAGCATCTTTCAGAGAACATAAAAACGTTGATGCTGGTGCTTTCTGGAAATTGGCCCTTTAAAGTTGGCTGGCCAGAGTTGGGCTGATGTATCCCAGAATAACTAGTCTCTAATCTCTCATTTGAGTTTTGTAAATACAAGGCTGAGTTTTTCTTTTGAAGGAAGATTTGCCCTTAAATAAAATCACCACAATAGTAAATATTTATTTCTAGTGGTATCTTCATTGAGTTATAAATACAGGCATTCCGATCTCACATTCTGAGGCAAAAAAAAAGAATATTCTAATACTCACTATGGCTATACCAAGTATATTTTTCGAGAGATAAACATTTCAAATACTGCTCTGTGAATGGATGTAGAGCTTTTAGGCTGGGAAGAACAAAATGACAGTATTTATATAGTACTATCATTCATTCCTGGAAAAAGTGGCCATGGTTCAAACAATGATTCTGTCTGCTCTACATTAAAGCAAGTTTATTAGCCTGAAGTCCTATAAGTGATATTCTGGTTAGAAACCAAACCATACCAAACCAAACCATTGGAGCAAAAGATGACAAAGTCAGGTGTGACAGTCCTAGATTRATCCCTTCAGATCAGGCCTGGGTTCAGATGTCATGGATAATGCTGTGGTAGGAATAATTGTAGAATTGCTGGTTTTAAACCAGTCCATAGCCAGTCCTTTCCTCGTGGGATACTTGCTCACTGGTTTATTGTGAGAACACACTATGACACAACTGAAAATTCTGCAACTTGAAACACAGTAATTCTTGAAACACAGTAAAAACATTTTAAAGCTTGGAAAAAAAAAGCACTCTATGCGTTACCATATATGTAGTTTTTATCCTTTAAATTTTATTATCTGCAAGTCAGTTACACCAGCAATTTGCCAAAGCGTGAATGTTTACCCACTATTACACAGTACAAGTGCTGTATGAAATTAATGCAATTAAAAAGGGAATTCCAGAGGGAAGCAGTTTAAAAATATTTGCAGATCTATCAAAAGTCTTCCCATGCCCCTATTCCCCAAGTACCTAGGCACCTCAGCACCTCAAAATCTCCAATGTATTTGTTCTCAAAGATAAAAGTGCTGCTCTAGCTTTGTTTTGGAAAGGAAAATCTGTGCCAGAAAGAGATTAACATGACCTGCTCGCAGTGAGGTAGGAAGTCTGCTAGAAAAGAGAATTTAACCCAAAGTTGGCACATATATATATATATATATATATTTATATATATATAAAAGTTGAAATATCAACATACCAACAGTTTTGACGAGTGTCCTGGGTTTAACTCCTCTAGCGGGTGGTTTCTGATCTCAAGCCTGACGGAGCTCGCTGGCTTGGCTCTGACGTACAAGCTCCATGGGTGGACAGCCCGGGCGGGTTTCCATCAGTGACTTACATGTTTCACCTCTTTTCCTTTGGCCTGCCTATCAGAAGTGATACTCAAGCTGCTGCTCACAGCACATAGAAGCAGATTTTYCCCTCCTTTCCTTCTTTCAGAAACAAGAGGACAAGCCATGGGAYGTCTCGGTGCTATGGAGATTGTGATAACACCCTTTTGGCCGAGGTAATGGGCATGACGCCAAAGGTGACAGGTAACTACCACTCCAATCAACAGCTTCTCACTATGTGCACATTGTCTTCCTGAAAAGTACTTCGCTCCTCCTGGTTTTGCCTTTCAAGTTCTCTTTCTCTTTCCTTAAAGCACTAAAGGGTCAAGGAACTGAAAATCTCATAYTTATGTGAATAGCTTTTGACCCAAGGAGCACAATCTGCCATTATATTTTATCACAGTAAATTCCAAACATGATTAATTTTCCTAGTCCCAAGTCTTGGCACATATTTCTCCTAAGAGGATATTCATCCAATAAAAACAAATAGAAGCGCGACCTTTCCAAATTCAGAAGTTCTGGGAATATCTAACATTGTCCAGAGACACCACTCGTATGCACRGGAGAGTGCCMGGGTTTTCCCAGGAGTGCTGCCCARGCAATTCTGTGCTGCCCATGCAGCTCCTGCCTCCAGATGAGCTACGTGTGTCCTCCTCAGGTCCCTGCACACYGATGGCAAGGACTGGGTGTGCACTTCAGGGGACTCCTGTCTYATAACCAGCTATCTACCCCATCCTGCTACAAGACAGTCTTTTTAATATAGACTGATGATGCTACTCGATTACAGTTTATTTACATAAATTAATAAGTTAATTTACATACTTAGTCATACTGAAGGAGAAACACATCTGAAGTTGAAGGTGAGAGCATTTAAAGAGTGAAAAAATCTCTTCAGCACATGCTTGTTTTATGCTTGTCCAGGATAGAGACTCTTTATTTAGGATTTTTGCCATTATAAAGTCCCCAGGTTAAGCACTTATCACCTCTTACTTTTTGCCCTGGCTTCTGTCAGTGGCTGCCCACTGCCATCACCGGAAATCTGCTCCCACCTCTGGCCTCAATCCCACCTCTGATCTCAATTGCTTTTGCTCCTGCCCTGGGGAGCTGCTGGGCAGGCAGAGCAGTAGGGAGCAGGGAACACCTCAGGTGATAAAATGTCCCGTTTCCATTCTGAACTATGGAAAATTTTAAAAGCTTTGATGTCTGAAGGCATATGCACTCCAGCAGAGAAAACTTCACATCTCATCCTCTCCCTAGCCAAGTGCAGAGCTTTCCCATTATCTCACAAACTGCCTGACAACACAACACACATAAAAATTGGAGCCTTCACCGTATCAGATCATGAACCAGCTTTCCTGGATGTTGTTATCGTGGCAATTCTTAAGCAAGATAAATTTGGGAAGTTTAATAACACTCTTTAGAAGAATGCTCAATATACCTAAGTAAGGCTCAGTGCAATTAATTTCACTAAACAATTTGAAAGAAATTATCATATTAATGTGAAACGTATAATGGAGAAATTATCACATGAATGCTGTAATTGCCTAACTATGGAATTGTCTAAGCTACATAAGGCTATCAAGGAGCTGACAGACACTGGAATCCATCACCTCCACTATCGCATGTTTTTGCAGTAGAATTAAGCAAACACTATTTAGTTAAGGAATGCTCAGTTCTTCAGATGATAGTCTAGATGGTGAAGCAGAAAGCAGAGCTCTCTTCACATGCTCATAGCCRAGAAACTGTGACCATTTCCTTTAGGGAATATACTGTGACACCTTATCACCTTGCGACTGAGCAGGTTGGGTAAGTTCCCTGCAGGCCTAATATTTTTAAATTCATCCAAAAGTCGGGGCAGAATTCATCCTCTCATTTATATGTTTCACCTTGCAGTTCTGCTGCACTGGGGAATATGAGATGTTTGAATTGACAGRGGCCCTGCTTCTCACCTGCACATGCCACAGCAGAACTGTAAGTCAGCCAGAGCTGCCCAGAGCCACCCCGCAGCTCGATTCAGAAATCAAATCGTCCTGGCTATTGGACATACCAGCTTTGAACAATACAGCATGCTGAGGGGAAGCAGGAAATTATTGCAGTTTGTATCATTTTGTAGCTTGCAAACATTTGTAACATCATTGTTAGCTGGAACACTTAGGAAAAACAAGTRAAAGAAGAATTAATAAAATTATAATTTTATTTTTAAAAATTCTTGCAATGAACATTGGATGCCAAGAACTACAGATAGTTTAACTGTGTTGCAGCTACAAAGGATTTCCAAGCAGATGACGTCACCCAGCAGAGTATCTCTCTGGTCAGCCGCTCTTGAGGATCAGCCTTGTGACCAAGTTGTCCCATGTCAATGGATGTCCTGTGGCTGCCTGGCAGAGGACGTTCATTCCACAGCAAACACAAGTAGTGGATGACSATGATGAAGAGGGTTAAGCCAAGACAGGTTCCCCTGCCACAAGCTAAAAAATCCCAGGATCACAGATCAGCAGCTACACACAACTTGTTCTGCCCTGGTAACTGACCTGAGCASACAGTTTTGCTGTCAAAATTCAATCCAGGTCAAAGCCATGGTGGAGAACACAGCAGCAGCTAACGCTGCGAGCCTTCGGTTAGCTGTGTGCAGTAGGTGCAGCTGGCTCCCTTTTGGGGACACTGAGGGCAGGAAAGAAATGGTGATGAGGACAGCTGTGGCCACAGGGAGAGGTGCAGGAGACTCCAAGCTTTCCTCCAAACATGTCCCACCAAGCTGTAGGGATTCATGAGGTGGATCTGAAKGCCAGGGTCAGCCTGCAGTAACCCAGGGTTTTGGTTACTGCTGTAACCAAGAGTTTTAAACCTGGGGCTATAGCAATGTTAACACCCAAGGGCTTGTTCTCAGAACCCGTGTCCTTATGTCCCATGAGGATGGGACCTTGGTTTGGTAGCCACATGATTCAGATAGTTACAGAAGTTTAGGCTTAGTCAGTGACAGAAAAATCCTCCTGAATATAATTATCAACRCATTAAGGACATTTTCTGAGGAAATACTGGGCCAGGAATGGTGGGGTTCCTAGCAGACGCAAGTTGTTATCTATCAAATCAACCTGCTTCACAATGGGTGGAGGGGGAGCAATAAGTGCAGATTAAAGCTGCTTGTKCCTTACATCCATCTTGAAAAGGCAACTGACTCTGTTTGAGTGGATGCAGTAAAAAGGTAAAGATATTGTGTGGAGTTTCACCTAACTGTAATTATAAAAGCTSCCTATTAAGACATGTGCAAGGCTGCACAAAATGGTAGGAAAATCAAGCTATTGGTTAAGTCAAAGTTTGATGCAGGAGTAGGGGGCGTGGAATTGCACTTACTTTTCATCATGGAGCTCCATGTTTTTATTAGATGGCTTGAAGGGCAGAGTTTTGAAACACTGACATGGAAATTCTTCATGTCTGCAAATGATATGATACTGCTAGTAAATGTGTTTGAATTAATGAAAGCATTCTTTGCTACATTGAAGAAGTGGTTTTGTGCACTTGAACTTAAAATTCCAGGAAGATGAAGTGGTTGCTTCTTGGAGAAGGAAGAGCACATGCTATGTTAGGCATGTTACAGAAAAATCTGCTCTTATCTTTAGGTATATCCACATCAGAATCAGTCAGTCCAAYATCAGTGGTTCACTAAAGATGAGTGTAACTGGTCATGTACCTTAGTTAGAAAGCTGCACAGCAGCTGATGAAATTACAGATCAATAGGGACCATACGTCTAATATCTAATATCATATCTAATACGTTTTTGTCAAGCTTATTATTACTTCATGGATGGAAAGTATCTCCATTAAATAAGGTAAGAGACAGTTGAGGGGAGACTTCTTCAAAATATCCCAGATAGAAATGGAAAATATACTTGAAAAGATCAGAGACTGAGTCAGGAAATTAAAAGGATTTATATTGAAAGGATTATAATGACAATGATATTCCAGACAACACCAAYACATGACAGAAAAAATAAAATCAAGGAAATGAAGCCACCACCAAAATGTTGGTATCGAATTCATGGCTGACACTTCATTGAACTAAATAATCCACATGTGGGAATGAACAGCAATGGCATCCTTTTCCCCAAGCCTGGAAGGACACTCTAGAACATCAAGACAATAAAATGATCATTTAGTCCTTATGGATAATCATTWAAATGTCTGACTTTGCTTCAGCTCAAAAAATGTAGCAGGCTGTCTGTAGAAACAGTCACAAACAGCCACCGTCATCAAAACATTGCAGCAATACTATGACTACAGAAGTTTTACTGAACAAAAGATGTCTGTGTAGGATTTATTATCGTATGTATTTAGCACACATGCATATGCGATACACAGATTTGCACAGCGAGAGGAGAGAACAGACAAATTTAATACACAGAACTGCAGATATATGATGTACTTGCCAAGACTCAGGCACAAGTCTTCACAGGAGTCTGCTTGTAAGCCAACTCATATTTGAATAATTGAAATGACATCTAATGGAAATGAAATATATACAATAAAACACGTATGTGTATTCACCTTTATGACAAAAGTATTAAAACAGTGGTACAACATTGAGATTGTCTAGGAAAACATCTTGTCCTAGAAAATGTAAGAGCTTTGTGTTCAAAGGATTGAGAAAATAAACTCTCTTTCTGTGGAGCCCTGCCCCCTGGGATTCGGCATAAGAAAGAAAAGAGAATTTCTAAGAAATATCAGGGTTTACTGGCATATTCTTTACTTTGTTCTGAATGGAAACAACTTGAGCTCAAAAGGTAAATTTCATTGACTGTAGATTTTACTAAGTGTGAGTTTAGAAAGCAAAAGAAAGTGAAGGATGTACTAAATATGACTGCATTTCACAACCCCTTTTCTTCTTCTTTTGATAAGCACTTAACAGAAGTCTATTCAGTAAGAGCTGCCAATTCTTATTTTTACCATATGTACAGCTTGAGAATGTCAGAGGAAATGTGTGTGGCAAATTAGGGTGAACTCTGTAGCCTGAATGCAAAATGAGGGGGCAAATTATGCAGGATTTGTCTACTATTTTACTGCACTCATTTGTGATTTCTTTGGRCAGGGCACCTTTATAAGACCGTCCTAAAGATATTATCATAATGGAATGTTTTGCATAATGGAAAACACAGTCATCTCAGATCTTCTTTTGACAAACCCTTGATTAGAAAAATAATAGGATGGAAATGGAATTTGTATTTATACAGGCAGGCACAAGAGCCAAGGAGAATGGAACTGACCTCAATACACTGGAGAACTGACATAGGCARATGCAGAATTTCTCTCTTTACAGTAAATTTAGCCCTGGAATACGCTAAGAAACTGGAATCCTAAAAAAGTCTTCCTCTGGTGAAGAGGAGTTCCTTATTCATGAGGAAAGCATCTGTGGTGCACAAAAGGTATCAAACATTTTCAAATGATTCATAGCTCTTGTTATACTGAAAGAATCATATTACACCGCTGTGAAAACAAGAATGTTTGGATACTGAACAAAGCTGGAAGTATTTGAATTTTGTAATACACAATTGATCTGACTTTGGCAACTTAAAATCTTTAGGACCACTGCTGTACAGCTACAAAACAGAATAAAAATGTAACGGCCTAAATCAAGATAGCCAACCATTTACATAATCAGGAGCTCTTTCATTATTTTCAGAATTTAATATATCTTCACTGCTATGGTCATTTGTATTCACACTCATATCTGCATATGCATTTGGAGAGTTATTGTTAATGTACATTTGTCATAAAACACGTAAGCCCTTGGATTTATTTAATTATTCTSTATTAATGACAAAGCTTACTTTTCAGACAGCAATAAGGAAATAAAACTAATAAATCATGCCATAATTTGAAAGGCTGCGTAACTAGAGGGAAATAGCTTGAGTTCAAAAGGTGAATTTCACTATCTGTAGCCTATAGTGAAATCTAAGAATGTAACGTGCTCTTGTGTGCCTGGACTTAGTGCTGCTCAGCTTGGAAGCTAGCTACATAATTTTATTACTGCAGGATCTTGATAGCACAAAACAGGGTTGTTCTCTGCCAAGATCATCTTGTGCATTGGTCTGACATTGATCTTGGTCGATGAGGACTCCAACACAGCTGGTTTACACAAGATGACCCCAATATAACTGTTTAAAATGCAGTTTTCAACTCAGTATATGTTCCCTGTGATGTTCCCATGGGCTAGAGGGAGTTAGACATGCTGGGAGAGTGTAAGTACTCATTACCAGCGTGCTCTGTGCTCACTTCTGCCGTTGTGTTGAGCTGAAGAGCAGTGGCCGATCTGGACACTTGATATCACCTGGGAAGAGAATCAGCACGTTGCTGTGAGCCACTTCACTCAGCCTGTCACGGATAAAATCTTAGTCTGTCTTTGGTTTTCTGATAGCCATTTCCTCTCTGTCTCCCTCACTGTGATTGTTGAGACGTTCTTATTTTGATCCCAAGGCACTGAACACCCTGAACTCCAGTTAAAAGCAGCAAGGATGGGTGTATCCAGAATCTCYCAGGATCAAACTTATCATTTTTAGCTGTAAATATCTGTATGACTAGAGTTACATATGTCAGCTTTGAGATAATGTTATGATTTCATTGTGGTCAAGGACCTTGAAAAAGAAAAGCATAGCTGATCTCTGCCCAGAGTCTGTTCATATTTATTATCTTAACTGTAAACTCACAACTGATTACGGCTTGGACCTTATCAGCTTTTCCTTCTAGCAATGGATAAAATCATTTCTGCTTGCTCAGAAACAGACCTAAAGTAAATGCAGCTCTACAGACCGCTGTCAGGTGATAGTAGCCTTTATTTTTCAGCAAAAAGTACCTTTTAAACAAAAAAAAGTGACACAAAGTGGCTGCAACAGTTAATATGTGTACATGAACAGTGGCTAATGAAATCSTGCCGTTCAGCTTGGGGGGTGTGTGTGGTGTGGACTCATTGATTAGGAGACTGAAGAGAGATCCCAATTCACTAACCATGTGTCACATGCCTATCAGGGTCTCCTACCTGGACTATTGCACAGCACCTTTCTCTGAGAAACACTTTGCATCTATTAGAGAATGTATTAGAGAATGAATTGCTAGCCTGACAAAATATGGCCCTTACAAACTGTCTGAGGACAGAAGCACATCCATGGTCCTAAATGCTGGTTAATGTGTTTGATCCACCTTCTCTAAAATGCAACCACTAGGTCCTACACTGAGAGTGCATACTTAATGCATACATTCCTTTCCTCTGTGCATACCATTAATGGATTACTGCCTTGGAGCTGCACATAGGTCATTACAAAATGGTTCAATTTGTTAAAAAAAAAATCTGTAGAATATGAAATAAGAGTTTAAGTTTTACTAGGATTTCTTCAGTTCATACTTGCAGGCGGCTCTGCACATACCCCCAAATTACTTTCTTAAAACAAAATAAGGCCAAACTCAGCAATGGCATCACTTAAAAGGCAGCTGGCAGTTTTYTGTTTTCCCACTTCCAGTAAGCGGATCTTGGACGTCTCTTCGCCGGCTCCAATTTTGGTGTCTACTCTATCTGACCCAGTGAAAAACAAACAAACAAAAAAAATCCCGTAAGGCCGGGCAGGAAGTTCTGAGAGCTGCTACACGGTTATTGTTACTAGGGAAACCACTTCCTTAGTATTCATGTGTTCAGCAGATCTGTCTGACTGCATCCCCAAGTCTCAGGCAGTATCATGAAGTGAATGGCAACAGGGAAAAGAAACCCAAACCAGCAGAAAACACTCTACAAGTGTTGATGACACTTTGAATGAAAATCTCATTTCGGTAAATSAGCCCTAAGCACAAGCAGCCTGCCACAATATGCCTTTATAGCAACCTTTGTGTGCTTGCAAGAGGAGTCGCTCTCTTCATGTGCTATATCCTATTCCTCTTTCCCTCAACATTAAAACAATGGCTGTAAAAGCAATCATTACCTATAGGTTAGAATKAAAACCCTAAGGCCAAATTCCTACGCTTTACTGGTGCTGGTCCTAACTCTGATTTCATACGCAAGAGGGGCTAGAGCTAGGATTTAGCTCTGGAGGGGACTGAAAACCAGATCCTGTGTTGGGACCTTGTGCTCGCCGCAGACACTGCTCGCTCCTGTCTGATGGGACATTTGGGCGGTTGGGGTTTCTTGCTTGTTTGACCAGGTTCTTCTCTCTTACGATGCAGCACGTTCCTGAGTTTGGTCACAGAGGTCTGTACATTGGCTCACAAAACAGTTACAGGCAGCACCTCAAGCAGCAAAGATGCCTGTTAGCATTCCCCACACATTTCCTTGCATAGTTTAAAAAGCGGTTGCTTTCACAGAATCAGAGAAAACAGGGCTGGAAGGGTTTTCAAGAAATCAGCTGTGCTAAGCAGGTCGTAATATAGATATACACAACTTATACACAGCCGCTCATCTGCTCCTAAATCTCTCCAATGAACGGCTTCTACACTTCTTATCCTCAACAGGAATTCCATGGCTAATAAACTGATTTTCTCTCTCCTCCATCATACTGAAAATCTCAAATGAGTGATAAAGCCCRAGGAGGGTGACACACACTTTCCCTGAGCATTTTCAGCCCCGGGCTGTCAGTTCTAGTGCTAGCCTTATTCCCCAAAGAGCTCGGTGTTGCTGCTCTATTGCTTTCCCTGCTGGGCTCCAGGCACGGAGTAAGCGTGCTCATTGGCAAGACGTCCGGAGCTAGCACGTCAGTAAGTGATTGCTCCTTGCGACTGAGCTCAGAAGCTCAAGCACGGCCAGAACCAAAAGGGTGAGGCACAAGGCGAGACTTGGAGGGAATACCACAGGAAGGGTGGTGGTGCATGGTTTTCTAATGAAAGGGAGGAAAAAGGCAGCAGAGGATGAAGGGAAAATATCTCATTTTAGTGTGACCATCCAACAGCCCAGCACAGATGATCAACTATTTGAGCCATAGTGAAGGAGGAGGCTCATGACCAGGGTAACGCAAAACTCAGTCTACAATTGAGACAGAGATAGAAACCAGCACAGCAACCAGCAGATCCTTTTGATTCTACCAAAGTTTTTATTATAACAGAGATATTCAAGGATATTTAAAAACATAGGACTTTCTCCCATTCTCCCAGTTTTATCTGCCTAAATATGTGAAACTTATTCTTTTAGATGAGTAAAAGAGAAAACTTGCGGCCTGTGTGATTCAGAAATAGTCCTGCCTTGAGGGTCCTATGATGCAGGACGATTGGCACATCAAGATGCCGCTCAAATACAGCGGGGTGACTGCTCATTCCCTTCTCAGCACATCTGTGCTGAGGTCTGTGCCTGGTCTCCAGTCTGATCTCCAATGAGATCAACAGTGTGGCCATGTAAAACAGAMAATAAACAACCACTAAGAAGGAACTGTGGCAATTAGAAATGTCCAACACAAAGCAAGAGAAAAGAATCGRCTTGTTAAATACCTCCACTGATGGCTCTGGATGAAGAGGAACATCTGTACTACAGCCTGGAAAAGCAAAGAACTAGAGTTAATTAACACAGATAGAAGCTATTGGAAGAAGGCAASTGGAAAAGCACCCAGATATCCCTGCTGTTGTCCCAGATTAAGGATGATTTAACAGGAATGAAGAACACTGCCAGGTTTCTTCCAGTAGCACAGCACTACATTACCCAGGAAGAACCGTCTGCCCTTCGGACTCCTGGCTGCGAAGGCTGGGGAGGAGGCAGTGCTGGGCCCGGCAGYGCCCACGGCTGGGCTCGGCTGTGCCTGCAGGGAGCACGGGCACCCCGAGGGCAGCGTTTGCCGCGGCTCCTTCCGGCCAGGCTGCTCTCGGGCAGCAGACAGACACTAAAGAGGCATCCGCAGCCCTGCCGAGCGGCACCTCCTGCTCGGCACGCTCCTGAGAGCTAGGGGACTACTGGAGGTTACGCTGCTTTATTCACATACCCTGCCCCAGGCATCGTGCCTGGCATAGAGGGTTTCTGGGCTGGAAGCTGTGGCATTTTGATGAGGAAGGACACAGCCATGGCTCACACTATGCCCTGAGAGCTGGCGAGTGCCCCCAGGCCGCGGAGCATGGACAGGCTCCATCTCCCGGGAGCAAGGCTGGTTCCCGACCATCCGTGGGGGCAGAGCTGTCCCGGCTGCAGTTCTCCACGTGCCAAAGCTACCGCACACGAGGAAGCTGCCACTCCACTTTCAGGGGAACCTGCTGCCACAGAGCGAGAGCTAACAAAAGGCAGGACAACAGGAGGACAAAGCAGCAGCCTCGGGAGCGCGGCAGCAAACTTGCTCGTTTGTCGGCTGCAGAGTGCGAGCCTCAGAGAGCTGCAAACACCTCCTGCGGTTCCCTGACGCTGCCGCTGTCTGAAGCGAGCAGGGCCAAAGCACCCGCCTCCGCTGCGCTTTGAGACAAGCAGTCTACAGCAAGTTGGAGAGGCAGATGGACCCCCACCAACTGAGCTCACGCTCTAGCAGGGGCTTTAATAAGCAGCCTGGTTGGCAGGAGAGAAGAGGGGTCTGTTCAGAGGAAAGGGAGCCACATTTTACTGATGTATCAGTCAAAACCTTGCGGTGAGACGCGACACCTCAGTGGGGATGCAGAGTGCAGCAGTGCAGGTGAGCAGAATGGTTTCRTGGCTCAGAACGTGCCCAAGCTCCTGTACCTGCAAACCCAGCACTTTGCACATGGCTAAATCTGCCCCTGGCCCATCTCTGCTTTTAATATGCTGGAACAGGGGAGAGCAGTGCAAAGTGAACTAATAGGTATTGATAGTCGCTGGCTGCACTTTGATCACAGGCTGGTTTGCCTGTGACAGGTCGTGAAGGAAATCAATGCTGCTGATAGTGTCTTTAGCCAGGAGCTGCCCAGAAACCAAGTCTGCCAAAGAGACATTTATATCTTCTGAGTGAAAACAAAGCCAAGTAGCTGTGGCTTCTAGGAACAGAGACGAGAGATCAATTCTTAAGTTTTCTATAGATTACAGACAGTATGAAACATCTGCCAGGGCAATATATGTTGCCAACAGTTGTTTGAGTAGGATTTTGGAAGGGGAGAATCAAATCATGCTCAGGTGTTTATCACAGAAAACGGTTTGCTGGAAACATCAACCACAGAAGTCAGCACAGCTGCTGGTTACTGGCARTGTGGAGACAGGGCAGTATCTTAGGAGGTCCCAAAACACACAGCAAGGAGGGTGAAATAATGGCAGAGTTCAAGCTACAACGGAGCTCAGGGTAAGGAATCACTTRGTCACGGAAAAATGCAAACACTTGCACTGTCAAGTCAAATTGGGCTAACAGTTTCACCTGAAGTCAAGTGTGGAAGGGATTATTTGGGAGCGTATGCAAGAAAGTGCTCTGATTTTTTTCAGGCAAGACAAGCTGTCTTTGAAACCACTTTAACTGAAATGAAAGCCTGAAATGAAAGCCTGAAATAAGAGAATATGGAAAAAGAACATTCTTATGCTACATTAACTGAATTTTGTGAGACTAAAGGTAAACCTCCCCACCTCTTTTTACTCGATTTGAAGTCAGGCCTGAAAAGGAGGTTTTAGAGATTACAGAGTAGTCAGAGTCTTGCACATCAAGAGTGAAATTCTTCACCCTTGGGTGCTAAASGGGATCGCTTCTCCCTGGTCCCAGTTTTGTGAATACTGTATGGGTCCCAAATTGGTATGAAATGCTTTACTCAAACTGAAACAAAACCTTCTTCACTTGCCAGGCTGCCTGGAAAATTCTGGTTTCATGTCAGTCCAAAGGGTTTTTTTTTTTCCCTTCCTTTATGTTTTTAAATTGCCAGTCCAGCTTTTCTCCAAAAAGGACCAGTTGTGCATACAGTTCTAGTTAAAATAAATAAATATAACTGGTCCTTCACTGAGAACATGAGGTTGGTTGCTCAAATTTAGAGTTCCAAGAGCTTTACAAAGAGCACAGCAGGCCCGATTTCTGACTCTGAGGCAAACGCACATTCACGCTGGCTTCTATTTCTCATCTGACACCAAAAGCAAARCAGACTGAGAAAGCAGGCAGAGGGAGGGGAGGAAGCCTTTCCGGACGAACCAAGTTCTCCGAGAGGRGCAGCATCAATAAGCGTGCGATTATCACTTCGTCCTTATTCTGCAGACGGGGAGAGAAATGGCTGTGGGCCTTGTATTTTCCTTGTCTGTGCGCTGAGTGCTTCCCATCTGCAAGTCCTGCCTAATACACATTGCACGACAACTTCAAATGAACTGTGGGTTTCTGCTGTTGCCCAGAGTAAAGAGCTTGCTCTGGCCAGCAGTATCACAGAAACCTTCACCACGGTAAACATCACATTTTCACATCCTCAGGGTCAGATTCTGAACCATTGAGTTAAGCTTCCATTTCAGTAGGTTTCGAATTAGCCCCAACCAAAGAGCATCAGCTCTGCTGCTCCCGTGGTGTCCGATTTGGAGGGGAGGGAAACAACAGATTAGGCCAGCAGCGAAGTGTACGACCAAGAGAGTGCAGCAGATCGAGCCATGTGAGGCCACAGCAGCAGGCGCTCACAGCCCTGACCGTGTATTTTCTCCAGGCAGATGAAACCAGGCGGTTCCGTTTATCACCCTGCTCAGGAGCCTTTTGCCTGCTGATGCTTTAAGCTTTCCCGGAAAGTTTGGCGTGATGAGTCGTGCGGTTCATGAGACCCTGTGTCACAGATGAGCCGAGCAGAGCCCAAGCGTGGACCTCTTCATAGCAGGATGAGCCTCAAGGATGAACCGCACAAGGTCGTCGCTGCAGAGGTTCCGTGTTGGGAACTTCGGCGCCTCCCAAAAAAGCTTCTTGCTCTTTGCATAGTTCCTTAAAACAAAAATTATGCAGGGAACATAAAGATAAATTTCAAAACGTGTGCACATAATGATCTCATCCCCAGAGTGTAACCCAYACAATCAAAGGAGAATCCCTATGGAACTGGTAGGAATACAGTGCTCTTCCTTCATGAATGAACCCCATATGACTGTGCTGGAGCTATTAGCATGAGTAAAAGMAGCAGACTGCTTTTAAGGAGAAAATAATCAGAGAGGATCTTCTCTGTAGCAAAATGAGGGTACCCAYGTCTTCCCGATTTTTAGTCCCTGTTGCAACATAATACTTAAGAGCAGTGTTCAATTAAAAAGCAGGGAATTTCACTTCAGCTGATTTAAAATGCATCTTGGTCCATCYGAGCTATTGTCTGATCCTTTTGTTTGAAAAGCCCCGCATTAGCCAGCCACTTCTGATTCATGTGCTAACAATCCCCCTTAAGGCAGGTAATTCACAGTGTTCACGACGTGCAAAGTGCCACTCTAATTTCCAGAGACAAAAGTCAGTAAACTTTAAATCCCAGAGTACTCAAACTTATTTTGCATAAGTTGCCCTCACAGGAGGGGAGCTGGGATCTGTTTATATGCATCTCCACTATCGCCTTAGAATTCAAATGATTTTTTTTTTTTTTTTTGAACAGTGGGAATACCGATTGGAAACAATCACAATGGAAAGCAAGGGCTGCAACCAATTGTAAGCACAAACAAAATAAAATGTGAATTACCTCACTTTAACCTTTATCCACTCAGCTAAGCCCTACTTCAATGCATTTGCAGCTAATGGCTTCTTAGAGGAATAATTATCCAAATACAGATACATGCTTTTAAATTATGTCCTTCTGCAGATAACATTCTTTTTCTGGCATTCTGGGGCTAGAATAGACTGTATTTACTGTTGTAATAAGCCTAATAACTGCATATTTTGAAGATTGCAAGTGGAAGTTGAATGCTATTGGATATGGAAGATTTCAGTCCTTTCACTGCACTGCCATTCCTGTCATTGGAAGACGAGATAGTGCTATTTTAAGTGGTGAAACACTGCAAAGGAAAGAGTTTAGCTTTCTTTTTTTTCAGAAGAGTGCCACTGAGACCATCACATCTCTTTTCCTCAGAAATAGATATATCTGCATTCATAATAGCCAAGGAAACTGTCATCGCTTGGAGGTAAAGGAGAACTGTGAAAAAATGGTGCCAGTAACATCTGTATTTATATATAAAACAGGACAAAACTCTTAAAAAATGGTGCCAGTAACATCTGTATTTATATATAAAACAGGACAAAACTCTGAATTTAATTATGGACAGATCATGTAGCCTTTGGAAATTGTTATACAATTAACAAATGATAAGCCTATGAAGTGTGACTTTCTCTTTGCATAAGTCCCAGAAATTCACAGTGGTTCTAGCCTAAAACTCCAATTTGTGTTTAAATTGTAGTGTGTATCTTAGCAAGTCATCCAGATAAAGTCCTAACTCTCCTGAAATCARTGCAAGAATGTCATTTACTTCAACACTGCCAGAATTTCAATTGATGTCAGACTTGACTTAAAAACTTCAGCAGACATCTCCTGCATAAACTGTGTCCTATTAATGCACTATTTTCTTCRGAAAGAACACCTCTTATTTGTAGTCTAAATTCACCCGATCTCTCTCTCTATCTATGTCTAAGTTTGTTATGTCTTTTCAATGAGTTTCAGGGTATTACATTGCTACTGGGTTACATTGCTAATGATGACCAGTAATTGCTTCTTTGGAGCTGGGCCTATAGCCTTTAACTAAGTTACCAAGATGTCATTACATACTTTGCCATTCAGGAAATGTCTTCTAGAACTGCCTCGTCCTGAACTAAAAGTAAAGCCAATTCTATCCCAGGTTTGTGCAAATGAAGTACAGTGTCAACATGGTGAAATATTGAAATATTTGGAAAGGATATGGGGGACAGAAAATTGAGCGTGTTTCATTACTGATGATAAGCACTGGGTGTCTGTGAACCTGACAGGAATCATACTAATTTCCAGCAGGGGCATTGTGATTGCAAGACCATCTCAGCTCCCAGCTGTGGCAAAGAGACAGGGATTTCTGAAGGCTCCAGGCCCATAATAATTCAAATGGAAACCTGTCACAGAGCTGAGAAACTCAAGCTCCTGGCARCCCAGGGGTGAAGAAAGTTAATTGAAAAATAAGTATTTCTCTCCTGATAAATCAGTATTTTTCAAAGCTGTTGAATAGCCTTGCTTTGTTGGGAAAAACTGTTAACCAGCTCTGATTATGTGGTCCATATTAAGTTAAGAAAAGCAATTTAATTGAAAGAAAGTACAGGGAGGTCTGGGAGATTTGGGAATTGCTAAGGGACACCTCAGAAGAAAAATTATGTGTTCTGCTACACCACCATTTTTTCTGTTGGGACCATGTAGTACTTGAAGGCACATCAGAAAAATAACTATTGTGTTTTTCTTCATTTTTTCCCTGCATCCCATCCTGAAGCTAGGAGCATTGCAGGCTAATCCTTCATCTGCTAATCACTTGTTTAGAAGACTGCTACCAGAGGACAGAGGAGATTGTTTGTGGGGAAAATAAACCAGGTAGAGACGGAGGATCACGTGAGAAGAAAGATTAAACAGCACTTTTTCTTTCTCTCTTTGTAGTAAATGTCCAAGTTAAAAAAAAAAAATACCTAAGGCCCTTTCTCTAACTCAGGCTCCAGAGACATCTTTAAAAGAACCGGGCTGCATTTTTTTTTCATCTCTGTATGGAAGAAATTAATAAAAGATCAGGGTCCAGGGCAAGTGTGGCTTTAATACTGTGTTTTACAGATGGCATGAAATCCAATTCCACCTTTGGGTAGTCACACATCAGCACAGATTCCTTTTATTGCACCGAGTGTTCATGCACGTGTCTGAGCTCAGGTTATGGATCTAAGGCAAAGCAATAAATATGAACTGGCCAATGTTCAAATCTACAAATACTGCACATGAACTGCAACGTTGTAGCAAACTTTCCTCAAAATGTGCTAAATTAGAGGATGCCCTGGTCCAACCCCACGCCCCAAACACTTGGGAAACCACAGGAGAGATGAGGGTTTGGGGGATTTGGGGTCGCCCCTGTTGCAGTAGTCAGTGTAAATACTGTGATGGCGCTTTGGTCCTGAGGATGTTCGTTCCTGGGAAGTACCCACTGGCAGCASTGGCTATTTCAAGGACGTGCCTTGGTGCTATCGGGGTAGCCCTGGATTTGCCTTGCTCCCGGGAMCCCGGCGCTGTTTCCAGCCGTTCTTGGAAGGCGCTGTAGTCAGCCGGCTGGCTGGAGCCACCCTGGGGGCCACCCTCCAGCACCAGCAAAGCATTCCGAAAGCGCCCCAAATGATTTCGGTGAAAGCTTGGGACTGTCCTTGGTGCAGAGCTTCACGGGTCCCTCAGGGCACCACGGCCTCATGTCAAATTTAGGGCTTCTGCCCCTACSTTGCACCCAACACCTCAGCGCCGCCCTCTCCAGCCACCCGGGGGGCTGTGAGCACTCCTGCGTGTGGAGGGCAGGGCTGAACGTTTACTGCTCTTTTACTAATAAATACATTTAAAAGGCTCCAGTGTGAGGCCCTTCCTCCCAGCTGGCCTCCTCCCAGCATTGCTGTGTCCTGTCAGGGGCGGTGCGGTTGCGTGCTTGAAGCAGGGGGCCGAGGCGCTCGCCGTCCGTCACCCCCACGCTCTCGTACCGGGCAGGTTCCCGCAGTCAGAATATTTTGGTGAGGGGAGAGCTCTGCAGCTGGATTTACAGGCATAGAAATTCGCTGAGCTCTGRTGTTGAAGGGCACTGCAGGTTTCTCTTCAGAAAGTTACTTTACTCCTGGTACAATCACATCAGACGCCTAGGATAAGAGTGTACAAAAGTGAACGAATGATGCGTTAGGTCACCGAGGCTGTATCCCGATGTATGCCCAGGAAGAGGCACGACGCTAATAAGGAGCAGCTGGGAGGCCTGATGGCWGGAGGCGACGCTGGCCCTGTCTCCGAGTTGTCATCAGCCCTGCCCTGCTTTCCCTGGTCCCAATCGCCTGGCCGCAATCTGAGGACCMAGGGTTCATCCCTGCCTCCTCTCCCCCAAGGCTGCCTGTTCTCACACTTGCTTTCTTCTGAAATGCTGGCACATGAAACCAAGCCAACTACTGCCAGAGAAACACCGCGGTGCTCAAAGCCCTGCGCTATTTCTGGGGTGAGTGTGTAGCACACTCTMCTGTGTTTAGGGACTCGTAAGGGCTCATCTGAAACCCTTGGAGACTTCCCTTCCCTGTGATCAATCAGCTGTCCCGAAGCTGAAATTACAGCTGCTTGGGGAAGGGTTTGGGAGGAAACCCAATGTCCCTCCCCTTCGTATGTCCCTCTCCTGTTCCCTCCAGTGCCACAGACCTTGAAACAGTTAGTTGGGACKAGGGGACAGCGAAGAGCTGGGCATGAAGCACGACCTTCATGCTGYGGTGTCCCTGTTCTGGCACAAGATGAAATACCTGTGGCCTCTAATGGAGCTGCTCCYGAAATTGAGAGCTCCTGCTGCTCCAGATCACTCACGCTGCAGGAAGGAGCGCAGGTTCACCAGCATCAAGCACTAATGCTGCAGCTCCTCCACCATTCCCTATGCCACCGGAGACACAGTCACATCCAAAGTGGGCTGCTCTGGATGGCTTTCTGAACGCCCAGCGGGCAGATGGTTCTCTTGTAGTAGCCAGCAATGTGCCTAGGAAGGGCCTGTTTGAGCTACGATGGTTTGCATTKATTAGATGTAAAGTGCCAGAACTGCATGCTGGGAAAGAAGCATCTATAAAATGTTAACCCTCTGCATGAAGCACAATGGGAAGGRGCTATTTTTATAGACCGCTGCTTCACATGCAGAAAAATCACCTTTGTTACGTCCTCTGTGCTAATGTGTGGCCTGACTCAGGTCTGAGGCATAGAAGGGAACGTGAGACAGTCCCTAGAGASCTTGACAGATATATCTGTACGCACCAAGTTGCAATTTGTGTTTACAATGTTACCCAGTGGTAATACACSTACAATTGGTATGTACGGTTTCCTCTGCTCCACACTGACATGGCTTTGAGCTGTTTGGTCAAGGAACAACCCTTCACAGTCCTGAAAGACACCAACACTTTGACATATCTTTGCATCTGTCTATACCATGAAACAAAAGCTGTTTTGAACACTGAAGTCACCTTCTCTTGTTGCTGTGATAAACCCTTCTAAAAAAATAGCTTGAATGGCCAATCTCTGTGAAATCCCAAGTGGAATACAGTTTTCTGCTTGTGCTCATGCAGAGCCTTGAGAATACAGGGCTGAATCTGAGCCTCACTTTTTTGGTGTTTCTTTTCTTTTCCCCTTCCACAAGGAACTTTACATCTACACAGTATATCCCAGGGCTGTGTATACAGCTCATTTCATTATAATGCATGAGCACCTCTGAGCTCCTCAGGTGGAAGCTGGGGGCAAACKATGATAACAAGCTGGATTGTAAGCTGCACACCTACCCTTTGATGGTAAACTAAACTTATGGAGTGGTCCTGCTYCCAGCTGAAAGGTGAGGTTGTAATGTTTGCATGATGCCATAAACCTCCTTACACTTCAGGACTTTASTAGGGTATGTGACACCACTGGAATTAGTTGCATAGCAATTAAAGCTGTTGTGTCTGTCATGCTAGTCACTGTACTGATCCCAGGAAAATTAATTTTAAAAGATGTTTCATTTCAGTTTAGCAGTTCTTCCAGGCAGTACATCCCCAACAATCACTACTGACCTCTCTGGGAAACAGGAGACAGGAAAAAAGGCAGATTTTTGGAAGCACTTTCTCTCACCCAACTCAGTATCAAGCCGCACAGTCAATAACGAAGGGGCTGCTGCACTGCGCTCAGCTATTATTGTGCCTAGCACACTCTCAGCATGACTCTCTGCAGACAATATGTAACATCACTCACAAGGGGAATGAACAGTAAATACTTGGCCCTGGATTTTTTTTTTTTTAATCTCTTTGGTGTTTTCTTCCTATTTTTTTTTTTTTTTGCCCCCTTGATTTGTTTGCCTTTGTCCTCACCCATGTGCTATACAAGCTTCTCAAATCCAGTGTCCATAACACCACCCCCCAYGGGCAGCAGCAAGCCCTTCCACTGCAGTAGGGTTTACTTTGCCAGGGTTTACAAGGGAGGCCATTATTTAGAAAGTGTATGTGCTAATCTAATGGCACWAGGTTGCTCCCAGCACCTTCCCTCTGGTTTTCCTTTTCTCTGGGGAGGGGCGACTGTTATCCCAGTAAGTGCATCTCCTGCTTTGCTGCAGCAGCCAGGCTAGCGTAGGAAGAAAACCTTGTGGCCAAGAGGCTCGGAGTGCAGCCAAGGGGGTCAGGTTAAGGATTATACTGCATAATTAAAAGCTCACTCTGAATGTGCTTCCTGGTACCCGTTGTTCAGACATACAAACCTTTTTAGGCAGTAATTCTGGGTCCTCATTTGATTCTGAGAGATTCAGAGGTTAAAGCTTCCATGCAGTGAGTCAGGAATACCTAATAGCAAATAACCTACTCAACAGAGCAATCGCATCATTCAACAAGGATCTGAAATGGCTACACCTTCTCAAATCTTTTCTAGATAGTGAAAAATGGGAGTAAAGTGTAAATAGCTGAGTGTACATGTGTTTCCTTGTTCTTTTTTTTTTTTTTTTTTTTTTAAAAGTTATGCCTTCTGGGGACAGATGTCACTTTGTGTCAGCTTTCTAGCAGAAAGTGGCCTCCTGAACTGTCTTGCCACTAGGACTGGTGGCAGAACATGATTCTACACGATCAGATGTTGGGACGCTGAAGAGCCACAATCAAGCCTGTATTCTGCTTGCTCTAAAGARGAACTTTCCATCTTCAGTCACTCCTAACCAGCCAGGGCAAAGCCCCAGTTTAGGTCTTCCAGTGGATTTCCCACCGGCTAGAGAGTAAAAACAATTGCTCTCCGGCCATCTCCCAATCTAGATCAAAACAATGTTAAAACAACAACAAATAATTCCTATGGACTCCTGTACTAGCTAAAACTGCATATTTTGAGTCACATGTTCTCATCAAGGCTGTCTAAGCTTCATTGATTTAATTCTCACAGAGTCTAAAATATGTCCTATCAAGATGGCAGCCAAAAAAAGCAAGCCACAATGGAAAGGAGAGGAAGATACTAAAGGCACGTATTGCTTACACTCTTTGTGAGTGAGCACTGGCCTAGTTAACATGAAAACACATAAATAGGTGAGTTAAGAACTGAAACAGTACACAGCTACTCATTARGGTAAATGCAAAGTATGAACAGGCATAAATCAAGCTCCCCTAAGTAGTGAAAAACACGTAGTGTGAGCTTTGCATGATTTTCCACCATAATTCTCCAGTTCTTATTTCATGAGAATTTGTAAYAAGCCAGATATAGCTCTACGGATGATGACACATCTAAATCAGGCCTTTTTTTTTTTGTTTTTGTTTTTTTCTTTGTTTTTTTACAAAAAGACTGGCCCATCTATCACTTAAATTAAATCCCAGAGAACTGTAAACTGGTCCTCTGCCATACATGTAAGAAAATGGAAAGAGACACCAAATAACTAACTYAGAGCCAGTGCAGGCAGAAATGCATTACGTTACATGCCCTGCAAAGCTAGTACTGCCTTGCAGCTTTGATTATACACTCGTGTACTCGGCTGAATCAGTGCYTAATCTTTTCAACTAATTGCTGTCTAGTGCCTGCCTGCTTCCAAGTACTTYTCATTTCTTAAAAGTCTGTTGTTTACAACCATTTCCTTGTTCATTTTCTCAGAAGGAAAAATAAAGGTTTTATCCTCTGGGTGAGGTCTGTGCCACATATGCAAAAGAGAAGAGAGATTCTGCTACACTTTATTCAATATGATGTTACAAGAAAACAACAGTTACAGCTGACAAACCATTACATCTTTCATAATACAGACAAATTACAAGGTGTAACAAATAATGCGACATTTATTTTACCGTACTGCTTACTATGCTGTTCTTCTGAAGTATATATATATATATTTATATATATTTAATTACATTAACATTGTTTTCATGTACCAGCCCTCCCCTCTTTATTTGCTAAAAAAAGAACCCTCTCAGCGCACCACACAAAACCCACTTGGAAGCTGGCAAGCGGGGCTTTTGTATGCAGCACCATCGGAACGCCTTTTGGGGGGATGGGAGTTATTAGTGCATCCTTTACGTTGAGATTTTTTTTTCTTTTTTGCTCATGTGAAAAACGCAAGGCAGTAACATACAGTCAGTCCACCTAAATGCTGGTAGGGGAGAGTGCTGTTACGCTCAGTAATGCAACGTAATTCTGTTTATGTGGGGTGTTGGCTTTTTGCTCYCCAGTCTGCAGAGCCTAAACATGTTATATAATAAAGAGTACAAAACCAATAATATTCACAGATGAGTATTTTTATGTGAGCATACCAGAGCACTGACTATGCATTCAGTTGCATGCCCTTACACAGAGCACATAGGGGTATGTGTCACCCATCGGCCCACAGGGAAGTTATTCTCATAATTTCTCTCTGCAGGAGTCTGAAGTCCAGGACCCTTGTTCACCAAAGAGAAAATGAACCCTCCCGTGCCTCTTTCGACWGCAGATTGAAATTTCATGGACTGATTTGTGGTTTTGTTTAAAACCAAGAGCAAAAAATAAAAGGACTCAACTCAAAAGRGGATATTATGCAGTAACATGATGTTGATGCTGTCAGAGCATCCTGATGAGCATGGGGCCTGCTGGGTGGGATGGGAGCTGCCCTGAACCCAGCAGGACCAGGGGCTAAGCCCCCTCCAGCTGCCTGACTTGTGGAATCGGGTTCTATGAGCTTGAGCTTGTGAGGAGCCCTTGCACATACCCAGCACCAGCTCTGTCACCATCCTGTCTTCCCCTGCTGCCGGCTTGTGCAACGCTGAGTGAGCCCCACAGCTTCTCAAGGACTGTGCCTTGAGACAGGGACCGCTGGTCATCTAAGGCAGCTTCTGACCATTGATCTAATGAAACAAGATGTGGGATGCTGCATTCCCAGCACCCACAGCATGTCTGGAAGGACAGGCCAGAGWCTTCTTGTCCCTTTGAAGAGCCTGTGTAGAACTGATATGGGCAGGATGAGTGGAAGAGAGGGGAACACTACTGATGTCTCATGGAACTGCTGGAGGGGCAGTGGCAGGGAAAACATCCATTCAGCAGCACCAAGAACAGCTGTGGTGAAGATCTCTGCCTCCCCAAGACGCTGGAGAAGTGGGCTGGCTGTTGGGAGCCAAACTGGTGGGTGTCACCTCGGGCAATGAGGCAGGCAAGGGAATCTTCTGGAAGGCTGTCCCTGGATGAAGGAACTTCTTCCTTCTCAATTAAAAAAAAAAAAAAAAAGGAGCTTCCCAATAGATTTGATGACACAGAAGAGTATTTTGCAACCAGCATCAGCTCACAAGGGCCTGGTCCCCTCCACATGGAGAACCTCTGTGAGAGAAGAGCACCCCCTGGACACATGGGCAGCATTGGTGGCCCTCAAGGAGCTGCATATGTCATTGGGCTCATTTTCAGGGGTCTTGGTCACTCCTTAACTAATTAGTTGCTGAGATAACCTTTGAAAATAAAGTTACTATTTTGGAATCTTGATATTTATGCCCTTTCCTTCAGGCAACTGAGTCTGAAAATTTTTGGATCAACTTTAATTATTTCAGTGGTTGCTTAAAAGTGGGAATGGGGCAGAGAAGCTAACATCTCACGTGCATGTGTGCCTGCACTCACAAACATACCTTAAGCAAACGCTGCACATGATTCACCGTGGCTAGCAAAGTGCCAGGCTTGTGGGAGCAGTTGGGAACTACTCTCTGTATTAAACCGTCAGATGTTTTGTAGAGCAGCATAATTGCTTGCCTCTGAATTTAAGCTGCCAAAGTAGATGTGTTTATGAAACTACCCTTATATTCCTAATTGAAATCTTTGTTACATTTTAAAAAATTCTGCAGATTTTTGCAAGTTTTCTTTTCTAAAAATAGCTAATTTTAATCATTAAACTGCACACAATTTAAGTAGCAAAGATAATGTATAAAAGACTCTTCTCTTACAAAAGAAACATGAAACCTAAACAAACCACGTCTAAGGCAGTTTTAGTGTGTGATAAATTCAAAAGTTCAGTGGTCAGGTTTTCCCCTCATAAACAAAAGGGAAATATTGTACCCAGTTCTAAAGAGGATTGTGACTGAAAGTGGCTTTCAGATGGCTTTTACCCGATCCTGAAACAGAGATGTGATTGGGGAAAACGGTGTTCTAATGGCTGTGCAAATGCTGAGAATATTTCCACAGTTTAACTATTGAAAGTGTAGACTCATATCCTYGTTCTTTAAGAGGCCTTTCGTAGCTCCTTGGGCACTCGAGGATTTGCCTCGTTGTGTGTTTTGTTCTTATTAAACACTGCTGGAGTTTAATAAGATGGCAGTAGYGCAAATCCGATCCCCCTCCTTTCAAACACTGAATGCCAACCAAAGGGTTACCACGCTTCTCCAAAGTGTAATTCAATGCACCCAGCAAGCAAAGGGTGTCAAATTTATGCATAGAATAATATTGYCTAGCAAGTGTTTCTGTCCAGGCAGGACTGTAACTCAAGAGTGGTTTCTGTGCCGTACCCCATTCGCTCTGAACGCGAAGCATCGTGTGTGATCGGGGCCCTGTTATTACACCCCTTGACCACCATGTCCTCCCCAACCCAATGCAGCAGGGACTTTCTGAGTTAAAATCACCTGACTTGGTTGCTTACAAAGCTTGCATTTGAATCAYTCCTTCAGAAAAGCTCTTTAAAGACAAGTACCTGGTAGTGTCTTCCGAGTGGATAGAATATCGATGGAAGATGACTTGAAAGGTGCTTTGGTGTGGAACAGCAAACAGTTTTGGATAAGCAAAATTCTCCATTAYGCTTTGAAAGAGGTGAAGTAACACAGCTAGATTTAATGGCTCATTTGATGAAAGTTTTTCTGCACCTTAGKGTCTGCCCTGAATTAAACAGAACCGTCACCACCTCTTTGCTTCCTTTATAAGAAAACATCCCAAAAGGTAAATAGTGTGAGGAAGAACAGAGGGATTAGCCAAGACCCATAAACTAAGGAAATAGTCTTAAAGGCAATAAAAGCATAAAGAATCCATTGTGCACCTGCTAGCTGAGTACATATCATCATTTTTGCTTTGTCTTTCTCACAGGCCTATTTTGAAAACTGGCATGCTGCAGAGCCTAAGCAGAGTAACCAAATTCAGAGTTCTGAAGGAAACATGCAATTATTGCCATGTTTTTAGGATGGATAGGATGGTCTAAAGAGACCAGGAGAAATGAAACAACCCAGCAACACTTCAGGAGCAGCGGCAAGGTGAATCAGGATCGTCAGCTGATCAGAAACGTTGGGCTTGCTCTGGCAGAAATCGTTTTCCTGTTGGTTGCAAAATATGCACAGCTCCCAAAGGAAACACACAGTCCTTTATGCCACTGTTGTCTTTTTTGTACACTCATTACCAAAGAAGTGTGAACACCAAATATGTTGCCTTAATGTATTTAAGACATTGCTGGTGAAAGCATAAAAATCTTTACAGAGATGCAGTGGAAAATCAAACAAAATCAAACACAAAAGACTGGAAGAGTACATGCCATGTATCAGTAAGCCAAAGCTTAATCTTCACATAGTTCTCTGAAATCACAAGGTATCCAAACGCGTGCAAGGTTTTAAATAAACTGCAGGGGAAAAAGAAAACGGGGTCTTGCCAGCTTCGGTTTTCTTCTGAACGAAATCCACCATAGAGAAAGAAAGGAAACAGGCCATGGTTCCTTCCCAGGGTTGGCCTCCTCCTTAGGTTTTTGTTTCCCTCCTCCAAACTGGTAAATTTATTCCTGTAAGGAAAYAATACAAATTATAATATACCTTATCACTTGCCTTTTTTAATGCTTTTTAAACTTGTTAAAAACATAGGTTAGTCCAATGCTAGTTATGAAGACACCAACTCAGAGCAAAGGACAGACACCCAAAGCACGTTTGCTGGCACAACTCAGGGAACTCACAAGCTCTTCTTGCCCCTTTTCTCAAGGAGTCCTTAGGGARCAAGTTTGCAGCAATACTTGGGACTAGTTTAAGAAAAGTCTTCCTCAGCTTTGCTCTCGACGAGCTATTAAGGGTACCCTTGGAGTACGTCACAAATACTTCTGTAAACGCAATCTGATTATGGAGCTCCTTGGTATACTGCATGTAAAAGCATATCATTTTATTTGGGTGTTTTTCTATTAATACACAGAAATAAAACAACTCTCCTTTAACATATAGGTTTCATAATTAGCATTCCTAATTAAATGTCCATGTAGATTGTTGTGCAAAAAAGTAACAGGATGCAGAGTGGTTTCTTGGGCCTTCATGCAGCTTGGTCTACTACCTCTCGACTCCTGCTTGGGTTGTCTCTAAATCATGTTTGGATTTTGTGTGGAATGTCTATCCCACACGACAGTCTCCCTTTCCTCTGGGTCTGGGAGTCTGGCTGACGCCCCAGTAAATCTTTTTTCAGGGAATGCATCAGAGCCYAGCCATTTAGTTTACCCTTCCACAAAAAAAATAAAGTTTGGAACACTCAGAAATTCCCAAATGTGTAAACGGTGAAACACTGCTGGCACTATTTCCCTCATCCCCCTTCCTTAAACCAAACACTCTGCAGAGGTGACCCTGTTAGTGCCCCTTCCTCCTAAAGAAACAATTTAAATCCCCAAGCTCCCTTCTCAATGTTGAGCTTGCCTGTTGCTACCCTGCCACCTGCGCTCCAGCTGCGGAGGCCACATCTGGCTGGCCCTAGTGACAATTCTACACTTTCTGGCTCCACTTCTGGTGACACATGCAAAGCTGTTGAGCTCTTCCCCGGGGCAGGGTCTGAGCCAAGGAGATGATGAGTATCTTAATGAAAAGTTTGGTGTTTTCAGAAGCAAGCTCCCTTAGAAATGAAGTGGGCAGTTGCCACCGTATAACATGGGGAGAAAAACCTTAGCATATTGACAACCACTGCCAGAGTCAGCACGGGCCACAGCGTGCTAAGCAAGCAGAGAACCAGAGTCATAAACGTGCACTGAAGATCGCCGGGCTTCCTGAGGRGGAAGTCCCGGGTCGTTTTCCTGCTCCGGCTCAGCCTAGGGCAGCTGCCAGTCCTGCCATCCCCGCTCCACCTCCTGCCACTCTGCTGAGGCTGGTGTGGGGCCGCGGGCTCCTGCCGGGTGTGCCCAGCTGGGGCACGGCGAGGTGGGACGCGCCGCTCTCACCAYGACACTGCGCACGAGACGCTTCACACGAGCGCAGTCCAGCTCCCAGGCGGGGCAGCACTCACCTGGGCAGGGCTTTATACGGAGATTTCAGAAATATCCTTCCTTGGAATTTAATACATCATACAAATCAGAGTTTTGCTTGGTGACTTGGCAGATTCTGGCAGACTTGTATTTTTTCACAAGTTCTTTAGCTTTGATTTTCATGATGTCTCTACTAAAACTAGTAGAAGACTATACGCAAGGCAATGATGTGCTTGAAATATGAAGTGACCAAACCAGATAACTCAGCCGTATGATGTTCATTATCTGGAGCACTCCTCAGGTGCATGCATCCTTGTTTGTGACAGACCCCAAACGGGATAAAGTAAGGTGCTGATCCACATTAAGAATAGGCAAATTCACCATGAGGTAGCTGTTGATGTAACAGCGATTCTAGCAAAGGATACTAAAGACTGTAATTTAAATACTAATCCTGCTCTCAAGACATGAGGCGGAGAAGGGTGTCCAAAGGGCCCTGACATCCCAAATATTCTTAATTTACTTTTAATTAATAAAAAGAATTGCCTTTCCTTTAAAAATGCAAATCACCAGTTCAGTGCTCCTTTTGGCAGCATCAGCATCCTTCGCTAGGTGCTTTTAATTTTTGTATAAATTATAAAATAGGGCAGAGCTGTGCTCCCGCAGCGTCCTTGGCATGCAAAGCACATTGAGAGTGCAGGTCTATTTATGTTGCAGCTGATTTAGCATTATTATAAGAGTGTTCGCTCTATGACACCAGATTTTAAATAAAAATGTGAGCTGACAACCAGGAGTACTGTATTCTCTGGGAGATGAAACATAAGAGTATTTAAAATCATCAACCATATATTCTTTCTGCTTCTCCCTCCACTAGATGTGCAGACACCAKGTAGATACTGTTTTTTCTAAAAAAGTATAATATTAACAGGTGATTTTYCCCCCACACCTTTTCTTCCTTTGTTAGAAAAGTCACTTTAAAGAAGCACCCAAACATTATCAATACTGTTTGTGCTCAGATGCTATCTACATACAACTTGCTGCTATAWATATTAATTAATTGGTTCAGCAGTACCCATAATGCAACTTTATTTTGACCTACATGCCCTATGAACTAGATATTTTTTGGATTCCGTTTTCTTAAAACCAACTGTCAGCGTCATGTGATGGCAGAGATGAAAAATGAAAATGAGCGTTCCCGCTGTGCAGGTGAGTGACCTGTGGGAGACAGCTCTGCCTGCCAGGATTTTAACACGTACCATCAGACACAGACCAATTGATTAGATCATCTTATACCCGCCACCAACTAGGCTCAAGAGACTAATTAGAGAGAGTACTGCCTGCGCAGGCACCCCATTGACACCTAATTTGCTCAGCCAAAGCCTTTGGGGAGAATGTATTATCTCTGCAGCTGCACTTCATGCATTTCTGATTTGAGGCATAAGCAAGGAGTACTTCTCCACAGTTTTGAGCAAACTGAGCATATAAGCCCTTAAGTGCTAAATACAAGGAGACAAATTAAATCTGGCCTGCCTCCCATAAATTCATAAATTCCCTCCTTCAAATATATGCATGTATGTATACGCACACATACACACCTTAYTTTATATCTGTGTCTATAGAACACGTGCACAAACACGAGCATCCATGTATGCATGTGTCTSAATGTGTGTGGAACGCCTGGGTACACACAAAGCCATTGTTTTATAAACAATGCTTTRAAATGTGCATTGTATAAAGTGTTGCACAGTATAAAGTGCTTTCTTTTTCAAGGATTCTTTTCCCCTAAGACATAAAAGAATTGCGGTTGTTCTCATATATGAAAAATAAGTGATCTGCACTACTGTTAGCTCAGGCTCCGTATTACTCCATGGGCAGGGCTCCGTAGAGGGCTGCCTATTAAGTTTCTCTGCATATCTCGAGAGGTGCTGGCTCAACGATGGGGCGATTATGGCAGCATACAGCCTGCCTCTGCTGAAAGCAAGTCCTCTATAGCCTGTAYCTGGTTTGTGCTTTCCTGAGGAGCTCTGTTCACGAGGCCACGTACAATTTTACTAAAACTGCTTTCTGCTGGGCTTTAGTTTGGCTTAGTTACCCATGCCCCAAAATACACAAGAGAGGCAGRACTTAAGGCTGTAATGAAAAAATTACTTTAACGTATATATAAATTTGACACTGGAAAAGCTGRTTTTTTTCCAAACTGAGAAGGCTTTGAGACAAAACATTTTTAGGATAGGTTTTTATGGGATTCTTGAGCTCAAGTACTTTCTAACACACAGAAAAACTGTGAATCTGCCTCACTTCTGAAATAGGCCTGAAACAAAATATCCTCTTCCCTRTGATGAGCCTACACACCACCTTTCAGGAGTTTATTCAAATTGAATTATTAAATCAATTTAACGTCAGCTTGCACCAGAGTCTGTATTTTCATGGTCAGCTTAGAGTGTCARCTCAGCATTTTGCTCTAGTTATCACTAAATATGTATTTTAAAAGCTGTAACTAAGTGGGTGCAAGGTTCCTGTGCTTGTAGCCTCCTTTACCAAACACCCCATGAATGTGACTTCTGGTCTTTTTTAAAGGACAAATCACAACTTTAAGAAAGAAATCCTCTCCTTCCTCCTCATTTCCAACTCCCCAAAGGCCACATCTTTTCCAATTCAGTTTAGATTTCTTTAGCAAAAKTTTATTTAATTTAATGTTTAAATGAACACTCAGAATTAGCTTGGTAACTGCTACTTGTTACTTATTCATAGAATGTGCTGTGTKTATTAAAATGTGGCATATTTTAATAATAATAACAGCTATTGGTCATTAAACCATAAATAAACCATATTTGACAAAAAAGTAACAAAACATTTACTTTTTTTTTTTCCTGCTCTATTCTGCTGTGCGTTAGTAACTGCGTTTATATTCTTATCTGCACTGGACCTGCCAGACTCTATCTCAGAGCATGAATATTGCTGGATATTCTTCTCCATGGGTCTAATTTGTRATTCATTTTATAGATTACATACAAGCTGCTTTCTGCTTGGTTGTGTATAGTGTTGTCGGCGTTCCTCTTCCCGCGAAGGCTTTTTGGCAGGAGGGGCCTGTGCGCAGAGCCCCTGCCTCCCAACAAAGCAGCCTCCACACAGGGCGCTGCGGGGTCATGGGCTGCGTTTGGGGCGGGCAGGGGACGTCACTGACCCCAAATGAAGCGAGTGCTACACAAGGGCTCTAAGGGAGTCAGGAAATAATCACAGTAACACAAGCTCATGAATGAAGCAATTTTATGAATGGATGAATGAAGCAAATATTAGGAATCCCTATCAAAGGTGAGAGGCTGGTGACAGAGTGGATATGGGCCTGGCAWTCGCGATCCTGAGGTTTTGTCACTGCTACTGAATGGCACCTTGGAYGTTACCAAGTCCCCCCGTCCCTCTGCTAGCCCTCCCTGGTCTGGGTTACATTGCAGCAGGGGAGCTCAGACCGCCTAGCAAAACGAGTGCCCATTTTGCCTTTCAGCCGGAGCCCGCAACAGCTCCAAGTGCACCAACACTCCAAACCCCACAGAACCGCCCTCACGAGCGCAGTGGCAAGCGCTGGCGCTCACTGGAGGCCTCCCCGGGGCGGCGGGCTTTCCAGGGCAGGGTCCCCGGGCAGCGGGTAAGCAGGGCGACGAGGCACACCGGCCACGCGCGCGTGCAGCGGCGCTCCCCAAACAGCTCCCCTTGCAGCAGAGCCCACCGGCAGAAAGGGCGTCCAAGTCCTGGTGCTCGCAGCGCTACTTGATTAACTTTATTAATTCCAATCACCTCTGGCAGCACCACTGGCTTCACAGCTGATTTGCAGTGGTACCTTTAACTTTTGAGTGGCTGTGGTAACTCCCAAATTAGTTTTCTCCGAGTCTTTCAGCAAAAATTCTTTACTGSCCTCGCTGCCCACAGCTGAATTTTTTTCTTTGAGTGGAGAACAAAGTCCACAAAGCCTTTTTCAATTACCATTTGAATAGGGCTTCACATGAAAAATGGCCAGGACTGAATCTACTACATGTCTCCTGGTTTTTGAGAATAAAGCACGGCCCTCTGCGAGYGAGCTCTGCGAAAACGAACACTTCAGACGAAGACACTGCAAAAAATAGCAGCGTTACTGAGCTCAATATAAGTCGCAAGCAAAGCCATAGAAACCTTATTACAAACAAAAAGGAAAGCTGTGGATTTTGGTACACATCAAGGCTAAAGAAATATTAGTGCTACTTATTTGCAAGAATAGACTTCTCAAACCTGACAAACAGCCAAATCCTCACAACTTCTTGCACCCTCCTGTTTGCTTTCCCTCTTCCAAATGTGAGCTGCAGGGTTCCAGTATGTTATTTATATTTTTTAATGGCTTGAAGATTTGTCATGTTTGAAATTAAATGTTATAGGGRTATAAATTTTCACTCACAATTATATCAGTAGTAAAACTGAGGGATGTAACTGAATGATTTTCTAGATTCCAGTATGCAAGAAACCCAAATGAGCCACAACCCCCTTAGCTCCCTTTAAGCCCCTTCTCATTCTCTCTCTTTTTTTTTTGCAATCATCTTAATGTATCTAAAATGTATGTTACGTGCCCTGATCCTAACAAGAAAAGCTTGCCAAAGAAAAACTGATTAAATGTGAACTGGAGACATGCTGTCTCCCTGGATGTCTAATGAGGGAACCTAAATTTACACTTTTTGCCAGTGCTTCACACAATAGCATCCTTATCTCAGCGGTGGCATCAGCTATCTAAAGGAAAACAGATGAGCAAATGCTGTGCCCGAACAAAATTTGCATGAAGCTTAATTAAAATATTTTCAAGGAAAACAAGGCAAACAAAAAGCCTATCAGTTTCAGCTGCATATAACAGAATTCAGACTGGGAAATATCTGCTGAAGGCAATGTACAGCCATTAATGCGTGGGTTTATTATTAGTTTAAATTGGTGAGCGATTTCCTCTTTGCACTCTCTTGCAAAAAGGGAAGGGCCAAAGGGGCTGGAGACCGAAAGCCAAGCAGCGGGGAGCTGGTCGGTGACACCCTTCCACCCTGCAAGCTCAGTCATTATTACTGCTGCCCAACACCTCGTCCCTCCTACCACCACTTATCCTGCTAAAACTCTCCATGGGATTCAGTGGTCYAAAAGCACATGAAGGGGGATTATTTTAATCTAGAACCTTTCCTTTGCTATCCATCAGACAGCAGACTTACAAAGTAGTGCACCAGCACAACTAAAGGGATTGCAAACTGGGGGGAGAGCAAGAAGGAATCGCCTAGGTAGAGGTAAGCAGAAATTTATCATGCTGCTTTCGCCTGCAAAGACAAGATCTTGGAATTACATCCTTATTTTTCAAGAACATCAGTTCCCCAGTGCATTACTCATAGCGAAGCTTCGCTTTGTAAATTCTGCAGCCACTTCCCAACTCACAAATGCCTCATTATTTTCAGGTATCCAGATCCACAGCGAAATCTGCCTTCCCTGGCCACTTAGAGGAGCAGACAGAAGTTGTAGCATAATGACCAAGTAATTAAAAGCAAGAAAACCGTACTCAAAAGATCGTGGAACACCCTTAGGATTGCCTAATAAGGATAATCTCCTGTACATGGATCAAGGGAGCAGGAAACACGAGATGGCTGAGAGCCCATGCTTCTGCCTGAACATTTTTGGATTTGTTCAGCGGGGTTTTGTTTCTAGCAATATGCTTCTGGCCTGCCRGCAGATTCAGGGAGACTCTTAACAGATTGTGAAGCTTCGAGATATTTTAAAATAGAGTTCAGAGACTTCAGAAGGGAAAGCTTCAGATTCATCACAGCCCAATGTCTAGCTTTGAATGAAGAATGTAAGYCCAGTGTTCAGAGAGACCAGGTCGACTATGCCCCAATCCAAACACCAGGAATGAAACCCACTCGCTGCCAGTCTTGTGACTGATGGCTGCTGCTATTTAAGCATTTAAGCATCAGCTACTTGTCAAGCCTAGCACCAGGATACTGCATCTATCTGACCCACAAGAGCTAACCAACTTCAATGCCAGGTGTGATGTAGTCCCTCATTTTCCCTGTCCCAGCACATCATGAAATACGTAAGCTCAGAGCTTTGTTCCTGGTTTGCCCTTTGGTTCTCAGGTGTCTTCTTTGTGCATATTTGGTAAAGTGATGTGCACGCAGGCAGTACTCAACTACAGCTACACACGTAGCTGTGCAAATGCAGACACACCTAAGGTGGTGGCAACCCTTTGATTCCTGGAAAGTTTCTAGCACAGCCCACAGGGTTGCCAGGATTGTATGCAGCTGCAGCAAAGTCTGCTGGAGAAAATGGCATGCAATATCCTAAATATCTGCCACATGATCCATGAGCATTCACCTCCTCCAAAAAATGTAGGGCTATCTCGTGCAAAAACTGCACTTAAAAAAAAAAAAAAGGGCATTCTGCATACCTGTGATTGTTTATATTGGCCAAGTTGCTTCTTGAAAATAAGAACTCTGGAAACAAATGTAAGAGTTTTAGTGTAWTCAGTGAGGGGCAGCTGCAGGACCAATGAGGGCAATATTGCTAGCTGACTTAAAGAAACAAAACCAGAATGTATGGACACCTCTACAAGGGATCAACAATACTATAAACTACCTTAGTTCCCACAGATGTAAATCCTAAACATTAACAGAACAATACAAATGTATTTGTCATTACCAGAGTCATAACAGCAGTCTGAAAGTATCTGCAGGCAGTTTGGAGTGAACTTAAGTTTGTTTGTTCTGCTCTAGAGAGGACAAATGAATCACCTCTGTTTATATTTTTTATGCCTTTTCCTGAGAGTTTCTTTTCTTCCCAAAAATAAGTGAGCACTTTTCAAACCAGCCAGTAGATCCTAATTAATCTGGMACGCGGAGTTATGACAGCCTTTGTTTTAGCCTGGCAGGGCAGACATCATTACAGCTGCATTCTGGAGAGCAGAGATGCTGCTAGCTGAAAGCTGCTCTTGGTAGGAACCATCTGGTTATGGGTTCTCTTTGCTGCTGTGGCTTCTCAGAGCCTGAGCATCGTGCCAAAGCAGTCATGTCAATTAAGAGACATTCTTTAGGACGGCACTGTAGCCTTTAAGCACGCATAAAATTAGACAGAAAGTAGACCTCACATGCTGAATCACTGGGATCTTTCCCACAATTATGGTATATTAAATTAATGGCAAGCTTAAGTAATAGAGGTATTTGTATTTTCAAATATATTTTCAAATGCCATTATGTCCAGAGCACTTGGGCTGTATCGTCCACCCACACCATCAATGCCATGCAGTGGTATTGATGGAGGGATCAGAAAGCTTTCGAGGTTAATCTTTTCAAGATGGGCTTGTTTCCCAACACAACAGTTCTGGAAGACCAGGATGAGGCAGGGGAGAAAGAAAACATTTCAGGAAATGCAACGTGTCTATATGCCATGTYCCTTGCCTCCATGGTGATACCCTATAGGTTCTGCTGGTACTTAACGAATTCCCATACAGACGTTCAGTCCTTTCAYCAATACAGTTCTCACTTGGGATTCTTGCTAAAAATCTCTGATAGGATAAGTAGTTACTGGCACCTTCAGGCTAGCTGCATTTTTTCCCACCAGTCCTATTTTTATGTTAAAAAATATATATATATATATATACACATATATTCCATATATATATATATGGCTCTGACACAGGAATATTTCCACAGTGCAAACTCTGTTGCAATGAAATGGAAAAAAAACGTTTCAGAATTGGCACCCGTACAGAAGAGCAATACAGCAATGAGGATATCCCATCTAGTGTATAAAAAGAAGTAACAGAGGAACTCAGTGATATTTTTTTCTCAGAGTTCCCACTGTGTCTGAGGCAAGGCCTTTTCCATGTGTACAGCTAAGCTAGTCACATGTAGGACATGATTTAGGAAACCCAACATGAGGTACTTCTCATGAAAATAACTAAAAACCTCAGGCCATCCTTAAAAGTCAGGCCTCCTTCAGATTTTACAGGGACTTTTCCCACACTGATGTTTTCTTTTTTCTCTTTTCCTTTTCTTTTCTTTTCTTTTCTTTTCTTTTCTTTTCTTTTCTTTTCTTTTCTTTTCTTTCTTTTCTTTTCTTTTCTTTTCTTTTCTTTTCTTTTCTTTTCTTTTCTTTTCTTTTCTTTTCTTTTCTTTTCTTTTCTTTTCTTTTCTTTTCT